>JBCFYV010000504.1:0-78043 GCA_039000515.1 Timema cristinae | reverse complement strand
TAAAAGAACCCTTTCAAGTATGTAAAATTTAAATTTGAATAAGTTTGAGTAAAGCGCCTCTCAATTTTTTACTGTGACTGTATCTACTATCTCGTAGTACGTTTTCCTCTTTACTCTTTTCTACAGAGAATCACAGTCGTTCTATGGTTCCTTGTTTATGCTTTATTTTCCTTAGAACTTGCCAAGTTTGTGACAGGTGGATAGGTATAAGATCATATTTTTTTTTGGGGCCCTCTTCCATCTCACTTCACAATGAGTCTAACGTCTCTTCGGATCTGATATCCTAAAATATTTTACATTTGAGATAGCTGCTTCCATTCCTCCATGAATTGTTTGCTTAGGGCTACCTAAAATTAAAGCAAGCTTTTTGTGGAGCAGAAAGCTTTTTTTCCCATTAGCATTCCCAAATAAACTTCACACTTTAAAAACTGATCGTAAAGACCTCGTGCAGTGCTCGACACATCTTCACCTGATACACTGAGCTGTTCTAGCGCTCGAAATACAGCTGGATATGTTTTAATGACACTGAAATAGATGAGTATCGAAGGGTTTCCACCGCGTCGTACAGAGAGCTTTTGGAGTAGTGTTTGGAACATCTTCAAACTCACTTGTGATGCGTAGAAATTCCGATTTTCGTTTAATTGTGCTCATAACTATGGCCACATCATATCCCCATTGCAAACAGTCCATCATAAGAGGGATCGCACGAGCAGTGTCTTGCAGTGCTAAATACAAACAATGATTATTGAAATGCAAATCATTGCTAACGGCCTGTTTTTCTTTGATTTTAGCTTGGACGCTATTATGAACTCCTTGCATATTTGATGGCGCCATCATAACATTGACCCGAACATTCTCCAGGGAGGGGTGAAATCGCGTCAAGATATCCATTATCAGACTTGTTAAGACAGAACTTGTAGTTAAAACTTGTCTCATATTAAACCTAAAAGTACTATCTTGGTTCCATATTTTCATTTACAATTCTTACAGTGATTTAAACTTATTAATTCTTGGAAATGGTCTCTCAGTCTTTATTACAATCAAACTAAAATGCTTTACGTTCCGTATTTTATTCAATATTTCTCCTAGACGCGTTCTGCCCTCATTTTTATCATTTCACTTTTAATGCCATGTGTAGTGAAGTCCTTCGAAACGAAAACTAAACTGTTTGAGTTCAGGAATGTCACCATGTGCGCAGAGCGAGCAGCGCCTTATAGTTTCTATCATTGTTATTGTGACCTCGTATTGGAATGCCTTGTCTTCCAAGATATCTAAAAGACGTCATTTGTGCATTTCAATGCCTTTCGGGCTACAATTTTCTGCTTTTCCTTTTCTTTATACATTTTTTTGGCCCTGAATCACGTTTTTCTTTTGTGTTTTTTTTTCTACAGCCTCCTCGTACATACGACTCTTTGTATGCATTTTAATTACGTTCAGCTATTTTCCAATTCTTGTAACCTTTACTAATGAAATTGGTTTCAAGTTTTGAGCTTGTAGCCAAAGAGATTCTCATTTTTTGATTTCTTAAAATTGAAAGTGAACCCAAGGGAAATTCAAATTAACAGTGATGAAGAAATTTATGGTCACGACGTTTGAGTTTCTTATCCCCTTTTTCGTTTTAAATGTATTTTGGCACAAGGAAAGGGTTTTGGCGTGGACGATTACCGAAATATTATTACTTCCATCAAACTACAAAGCTACATCTCTCTTTTTGAGTAATTTGGATCAGCAATGCGTTTTACCTTTATCCCTTTTTCCCTTTGATTTAAAAAAGGGCATTCTTTATTTTATTAACAATATTTAACGATAGGAATACATATTCATTTTTAATAAGAAATTTTGCCATTTAATTTTTATTTATGGTCTTTTTCGGAAAAAATTTATTTATATATCTAATAACATACAAGATTTTAGAGTTCCGGAGAGGGGGCCGGGACCCTAGTCCCCCGGCTTTTTTTCCTGAGGCCTAGTGTAATTTTATTAAAGATCGTTGATAGTGTCACAAAATTTTGTTAAAACTCACAAAATAATAATACCATACGTTATATTTAACTTAATTTAATTAGAAATTCAAATTTAATAAAGAACGTGTTTTAATATCGCATTCATTTCCCATTTTGTATTGTTGTTATTGTGACTCTGGTATAATTATTTTACTTAGTAATATATCGAATGACATGCTTCAGTGGCCGAATTATCTGCTAGCCATTTTTTTCTGGCGTGCCACTATCTGAGATAATTTGGGGTGCCACTCCACCCCAAAATCTGTAACCAAAAACTTATCTTCGAAACCCCCCACCATTTTTTGAAAAATTGTAGAGTAATATACATTTTTAAATTCCTTATTGGTATAGATTTTTTTTTTCCTATTTATAATGAGAAACAAATATTTTAAGTCTGAGGATAGCACAGTACATAGCAGTTAGTATGCCCCCATGTGTACAGGGTGGCACGTGGCATTGTGAGAGGTGTAGACTGTAGAGTATGTAGTGGAGGGGGGAGAAAAAGGCAGCTTGATGGCGGGAAAAAATTTACACACAGACGGACAATTAATAGCTAAATTCTAGAAATTTTATTAACTTAGATGTTTTTATTGATTTTATTTGACATTGTTATATTTCGTTTTATTTAAAAAAAATCATTTGTGACTTAGGTGTTCCATTAATGGTACGCCTGCCACAATTTGGCCCCCCTTTGGTCTAAGAGGTCACTCTCGCAATATACTGAACTGCCAAACGACGGAGAAATCTGGGTTCGAATCCCAGTCAGGTGTACTGAGTGGTGTTTCCCTAAATGGTTTGTAATCTTCCTACACGCGAATGTGGGTGCACTTCCTCTAAATTCAACCTAGCTTTTCCCATAGCCAATCATAATTAATGAGTTCATACGCATATAACTTAAAAAGGCAGAAAAAAAACGTGGAGATTCATGATGGGGAAATGACGCGAGACTCTTTCACTTTATCAAAATAATCGAAACAAGGATTTCCCTTAGCCATTTTGCGTAGTTCGCAATAGAAGTATACTGATAAATCGCAACTGTCCAATTACTATTGTCCATCAGCGTTTTTTTTTTTAAATTCAAACTTGGTAATACAAGCCCACAGCGAATGTATTTCTCAGGGAATGACAAAAATTACTTTACAACGACGAAATTATTACTCCATAAACACTCTATTTAAGAAAAATACTAGCGCCACATGCACTTGCTTACACACTAAATATAAAGGTCTCGGGAAGAAAAGTTTGAATGTAGAAATGACCTTGGAAAAGAAAGTGGACAAGGGGTGACTTGTGACGTGACCTTGGACAGGAAGTTGGCTGTAGCATGGAATGGGGGTGGCTCTCATGACTCATTGCGTCGTGCAGGCGGATGGGGCATATTTCTATCAGCTGGAAAAAAAATTTAGTAGACAATCATAGATAAATTTAAGTATTTAACAAAAGAGGTCAAAGACTATTAACGTTGTAATAAAACAATGTTTGAGGTTGAAGGGGTGTTTGCAAATATATTTGGGGGGGGGGGGGGGGTGAATGCCTCCCCCCGGTTCCAAACCCCCACTGCTTCAGGGAACTAACTAGTGGCGTAGCTAGGATCACAGATGACGTTCTCAATAGAATGTCAAGTCATTATTTCACGTCATTCTATTATTCTAACTTCCAATACTTGAGAGGTGACGGAACAAAGCTATCCCGATAGACAAGCAAAAAAGCCCCACAAAGTTTGACTTTCCAAACAAAGGACACACTACCAAAAACAATCAAGGTTACAGCCCTATCACAAAAAGAAACAACCAGATCACTACATTTCTTGAAACTTAATAAAGTTCATTTTTTTAAAAACTATTTCCTTTAAACAGATTCAACCTCTCTAAATATCATGTGTGGATTGGCCCCGGTAAATCCCAAAGAACGAGACGTTTTTTTTAACAACAACAACAATTCAGTGAATTGACTAAAAAAGGGGCCACACGGTTCGGGCCCAAATAAGTAAACTAAATAGAAAACTAGACAACACGACTCGTTCCGGGTTTCTAGTGATACTTTTTCCCTTTAAAATGGTCGTCTCGGTCTTTCCATATATGAGTGGCGGATTTAAAATTTGGCGCCCCTCCCCCCCCCCACAATTTTTTTTCTAGCGTTTTAGGAGGTTTCAGAGGGAAGTTGTATTGGGGGAGGGAAGGAAGGGGGGAGGGGGCATAAGTTAGTATTCAAAAAAAGATTTATACGAAAGAAAATTAGGCATGTACATTGTACATGCCCCACGTAGCTTGAGTTAATACTATGAAGAAGGGGAGACTGACTTCAGTTACAAAGCGATTACAAAGTAACAGTTATTTAAAAATTAAAAATAACGTTATCCTAAATTCCCAAACCCCCTAAAAGCCCGTGCCTAGGGGGCCCCATAGTGAAAAATCCGCTTCTGCATATATAGTTTAATAATTAAAATTTTAAAACCCACAAGGGAGTGAGTTTTCGTCTAGATCTTTTTTCCCTGAAATGGCTTATTGATTGTTACTAATGAAAAAGGGTTTTTTCACGTTTGTTATTTTCTAGGCGAGTCTGATGGTAAGATCGTAGCAAAGAGAATGACCACTTCAACAAGGGGCCCCTTTTGACAAGCATACTTTAGAAAAAAAAAAAGGAAAGTGCGCTCCCAAAAAAGGGAAAAACCCCCACAGAAAACATCACCGAACACCCAATCAAAATAAATTATATCGTTTTGAAGAAACCTGGGATTTTTTCGGCAAAAAAAGAACATATTATATTATATATGATCAAAAGGAGGGTTTGCCTCAACCCCAACTAACTTTTATGAATTTTCACACAGCATTTTTCTCAAATTATCCGCAAACAAAGAGAGGTGAAAATTTTTTGTTCTTTGAATAACTGAGGGATAATTGTTTTTTTTGGGCATTTAATTTTTTAAAGATTTTTTTAACGAATTAAAAAAATTGTTTATGTTGTTTAAAAATTTGAGTATTGTAAGAAAATTTCCTCCAATTATTCACTCTTATTGAATTTTTTAAACTTGGAAAAAAAAGAAAACCTCAAACCCAAGGGTTTTAACGGAAATTAGTAAATTTGGGTTCAGAATTTCATGGGTCCTTGAAACCTTGAGAGATCTTTTGTGGACTTTGAACAAGCCATTTCAAAATTTTCGTGCAAATCATTTCGCACAACACTCAAGTTTTCGGGTGTCGTTTTCCCCCTTGACCCAAATTTGGGTGGATGAAGTTGTCCACGTTTTACAAGGTACAAACGGGGTTTGGGCCTTTGGATGAAATGGTTTTCCTGGGTCTGCTTTTCTTAGTTTCCTCTAAAATTTGAACATTTTTTGGGGTTTTTTTGACCTGGGCCTGTGTCCCAAAAATTTTTATTAACGTTTAAAAAGGTTCATGGGATTTTTAATTTAATAAATACTTTCACTCTATTGAAGCTACCTTTCAAAAACTGTTTTGGGTTAAAGTTTTTGTAAACCAAAAGAACCCCCCAAAAAGAAATCCAAGCCTTTTATTTTTTCCCCACCCTTCGATTGTAACTTATTCAAGCATTAAAAAACTCAAAATCAACATACGTATTAAGTGCAATAGTATAAATCATAGCCCCCAACGGGATTCATAATTGAAAGAAAAAAGATGGCGTGCCCTTGAAAGTAGGTTGTTGAATAAGCCAAATAAAACAAAAAAAATGTTCCCACCTTCAATTATTATGGCTGGGGCGACTAAACCCCATTAAAAAGAAAAGAAGTGAGTTTTACTTTTTCTTTTTGAATTGGAAAATTACTTTAAAATCGATAAAATTTTTCTGTACTTTAAATTTTAAAAAAAAATTGATCCTAGTTTTTTCCCGGCGGGGGCGAGCGGTGCCCTTTTTATTCACTTTTCAAAAAAATGGGGCGGAAATTTGGGTATGGTCCCCATTGTACATGAAATATTTTTTGAGAGGGATTAAAAAAGGACGAGCCCCTTTTTTTTTTAAAACCCTTACACAGGGTTTTTAAAAAAGATTTTAATTAGTTTTTTTGCTTAAATCCCTTTTTTTTCCCTCTATTAAATTTTTGCCGAGGTAAAAATTAAAATTGGGCCCAAAAAGTTTAAAAGGGGTATCCAAAAAATCATAAAAATCTTAAAAAATTGAACCCCCTTTTTATGGAATTCCGGGAAATAGTGGAACGGGGAAAAAGAAAAAAACAGAATAATAAATGTATTAAGGTAGTATAGAATCTAATTTCCCCAAAGGGGAAAAAAACGGTACCCCTTAAAAAAAACAAAAGAGTCTCAACATTTTAAATAGGACCATTGGAAAAAAAAAGGGGAAAAAAAAGGGGGGTATAAGAAAAAAAATTTTTTGGTGCGATAGAAAAATTTTAAAATGCCAGTAAAATAAAAGGAAACCCCCCCAGGTAAAATAAATAATAATATTAATTTCTAATAGGAATTTGTAAAATGCTCTGGGGGAAGTGGGGGGGTTAAATTTCCAAACCTAATAGAAAAACCTAAAAATTTCCCCCAAAAAGGGTTTTTTAAAAGGGGAAAAATGAAATTTTTTAAAAACGGGCTTTTGAAAAGAAAACCCTTAAAAACCTTTATTTCAAAAATTCCCTTTCGGTAGCCCTCATGGCGTCACTCTTGCAAAAAACTAGACTAAACCCAGGACAGAGAGATCAAGGTTTTATCCCAGTTTTTTGTAATGAGGGTGTTTTTTTTAAACCTAAATTGTGTTCCAATCTCCCTCCCTCAAATAAAGCTACATTTCCCCCTAAATTAAACTACCCCCATCCCTATACATGAGATAGTTATGTTTATGAGCGTATAGCCTGAAAAGTGCAAGTAAGACTTTTGGTTTTAATTTTTTTAAATGAACTTTATAACATGAGGGGGGGGGGGGGAAGCTAGTTAAAAAAACTTTTAGGCCAGTAGTAAGTTAATTTCCCGGGAAAGTAGGGGGATCTGTTTAAATGAGGACGTTTCAAAATTTCAAAAATTTAAAAGGGAATCAGTGTGGAAAGAGGTAGAAGATTGAAATTTTTTCACCTCAAGCTGCTATGAAATTTTGAAATTCTTATTTTTTCAAAAAAAATGCTAGAAAAGGGAACTTATTACCCTCAAAATATTAAAAATAAAAAAGTAAAAAGATTAACACCCCTTTTTTTTAAAAAAAATTAAGGAAAAATTAGAAAGTTTTGAACAACAAAAAATTTTTAAAATGTCGTTAGAAGAAATGGAAAAAGGCTTGAAATTTCCAAAACAGAATTTATTCAACCCCTTATTTTTTATTAATAAAAAAATTAAATTTTGGGCCATGATTTTAAAAGGGAAAAATCCCCCAAAGCATATATATATATATATATTTTTTAAAAATCAAGATCGGGTTTTTAAGGAAAGCAAAGGGATAAATAAAACTAATAATTTATTAGAAATTTTAGATACTTTCAATCAGTTTAAATCCCCCCAAATGATCAAAAATCCGAAAAATTTAAAATTTTTAAAAAATTTGGGTTTTCCAAGAAATTGGGGGCTCCCCGAATTTACTAAACAAATTAGAAAAAAAATATTTGAGCGGGGAAAAATAAATTAAAAATTTATTTTTGTTAGTAATAAATATACCTTACTGAAAAACTAAAGATGATTGAAATAATAACATTTCTAAATTAAAAAACCAAAGAGGTTTAGGGGGCTCAAAATTAAAAAACACTATTTTGGGTGTTGGTAAAAGAACCATATAAAAAACCCAAATAACCCTTTAAAAATTTAAAAATTATTATTTTTGAAAACTGAAAAGAGTTGAGGGCCCAAGGGGGAGATCAGCTTAAAACCCCCCCAAAAGGGCTATTAAAAAATTTCTATCTTTCAGTGTGGAAGAAGATTTAAGTTTGGCAAATTGGTAAAAATCCCCAAAGAAAGACGACAAAAAAAAAGTTTGAATCTTGAAATTTAAAAAAATAGTGGTCTAAAGAAATTGATGAAAGGTAGCTAAGGTTGTCATATAAATTGCTACACTAATAGAAAAAAACATATCACTACAGTAATATTTTTTTAATTTTAAATAGGTGGATAAAAAAAAACCCAAAAGTAAAAGAAGTTAAAAAATTATCTTTAAAGGACCCCCTAGCGTTGTAGTGTATAGCAACTAGCAATTGAAAGATAAGTTCGTGTCCCATTAGGAAAGACATTTTAAAAAATTAAAAAAAATATCATCCCCGAGACAAAACCCATGTGAACTTGATGCTCTTTGCGAAACCAAAAATGTTTTATTTTTTCAATGTGTGGGCTTAATAGTCTAATTTTGTCCCTTTTCGCTCTTTGGTAAACCGTTTTATTCTTTAAAATGGGTTTTTGTAAACCCAAAAAGTATTATTTCGTTTCGCCTTTTTCCCTTTTTTGCGTGCTCAAGAAAATATCTCGTTTGTTTTGCCCACTATGTTTCGGTTTTAGGTTTTTTTTTAATTATTCAAAAATTTGTAGATTTTTATGTATTTAATTCATGGATTGCAATAATTACCTTGGGGGGGGCGAAGTTAGTTCAAGAAATTTTTCAAGGAAGAAAAAATAAAAACGTTTGGGAGCTAAAGCTGGGGGCGTCTTGTTTTTGATTTATTTGATGCGGGTTACTTGTGGCAAGAAATGAGTCAAACAGAAATATGGGCATAAAAAACGCCGAACACCGCAGTAAAAAAATTTTTTAATTTTAAAAATAAAAAGTGGAATCTTTTTTTTAAAAGAAAACAGTGGGGGGGACAAATATACAGATTTGGGGGTTTCTATTATGGTTTTTCCCCAGATAAGATGTCAGGGACCAAATTTGGTGAATAATTATCTTTTACTTTTGAAAATGCGTAAAGGTTAAATAGAGAGAATTCATCACTTTTGGATAAGAAAAAAGAGAAAAAAGGGGGGCTTCATTTATTTTTTTAGCGGGGGTTTACTGTGACAACGGCCAGTGCTACAATCCTTTTTACCACAAAATTTTATTTGGGGCAAATTTTTTTTCTGACCTTTCGTCTTTTAAATTTCCCCGGTGGCTGCAACATTTCTGACACTAATAATAATTAACCCCCCGTGGCATGCAATTAACTAGCGCTTTCTAATTCCCCCTGGGGCATCAAATTTGGGCCCACCAAATTCTTTCTGCTAGATTCATTGTATTAATTAAACAGTATGGAAAAGGGATTTTGCTTTAATTAATTAAAACAAAAATATTTTTTTCATACCAGATATATAAAATTTTTATATTTACGCAATTTTTGGGCCCTTTATATTGTAAACATGGTGTCCCCGCCCAAAACTCTTATGAAAAGGGTTTTTTTAAATTTTGAGGGAAAAAACCCTTTTTCCTACGAAATAAAAGGGACTAACCAAATTTAAAAATTACAAAATTACCCAAAATAATTATATTTTACATTACTCTCTGTGACTGATATCTTTGCCACAGCTCAAATGTATTTAAAAAATTTTTTTTTTAAAATTTTTTGATTGTAAAATTTTTTTAAATTTACCCACTTTTTTTCAAAAACCCGTTGGCCCAATTATTGACTATGTGTGAACAATTTTGAAAAGGGTTACTGTATTACATAACAGACCCAATTTGAAAGGGTTTGGGGGGGGTTATGGGGGTTGTAGGTGGGGGTGAAGTTGGGGGGGCACGAAATGAATGAATCAAAATTTGATATCAAGTTTTTTAAAATTTTAGAAATATTTGGAAACAAAATACGCCCAAAAAAATTGTATTCTAAAGGTTTCAAAAATTTTTGGGAATATAAAAAACCCTTAAAATTTAATTACTTTGAGTAAACGTTCCCCAATGTAAAAATTTTTTTTATTTTTTACGCCCGGGAAAACTTGGGGGAGTGGGGCGACACCCTTAAAAACCCTCGGGGAAAAAATTTTAATGCCTTGTTAGCTAACTGGTTTTTTAAACCCCAAAAAGTGGAAATTTTGGTCCCGATTTTTTAAGGGGGTTCGGGTTTAAAAAAACTTAAAACCCCTTTTTTTGTGGGAAAGTGAAAAATTTTTTTTACTTTTCCTTTTGTATATCAAGTTTACGCCCCTTTAAAGAGCCGCGCGGGAGGGGTAATCCATAAATGGATTATAAACTTCTCCCGCTAAAACCAACTTATAGCCGTAATAATAAAGGAATAATGACTATCAAAATGCGACACACTTGCCTTGACCGTGCAATTGGTTGTCGCCAAGCTATATGTGACGTTAAAAGAAAAAAAAAACGGGATGTATGGACGTGAACACCTTTAAACAGATCAAAAAAGGGCCGTAATATTAAAACCTCAAACAGAGGAACTTATGCCGTGATGCCCGTGTGAATCTTTTGAAAGGTGGTGGGGGCTCACCGAACTGAAACAATTTCAAACATACCTCACCAAATACAAAATCACCGTATTCCAGGAACGTTGGGGAGACAGGCCTATTTGAGGGCCTATCCCTCCAAACATTCCTTTAAAGGGCTACCTTGATTTGTATTTTCACACTACGACAAGCAAAACCATTTTGACATCCAATACATCCTTGTCCAGCCGCGTTAAGTGTGGGATACTTTTGTCGCGAGTGCCGTTGTGCCTTCAACACAAAGAACAAGCACAAAGCCGAATCCGCGTGTCAAATGATGCTACCTAAACAGGCCCTGTAAGCGGTGGTCGAACTGTGGCCTGTGTAAATATAGCGGCAGTCGGTTCTCAAAACCAGCAGTGTTTTGATAACCAATAAGTCCCGGTTTTTGCAAGTGTCACATGTCGGACGGTGACGTCAAAAAGGTTTGCGAGTATGCGGAAATTTTTCAGTTTGTGGAACAGCACAGATTTTCACACAGGTTGTTATAGACTTTTCTGTAGAGTAAGTGAGACCCATAGGCCCTTTTGGGCATTTCTGTTAAATGAAGCGGGCCCCAGCCAAGCCGACGCCTGAAAAAGAGCAATTTCATGTGAGTATTTTAACGATTTCGAATGCAATCAAGAAACGCCCTCTTCAAGGAGCGGTCAACACGTACCCGCACTGAACTACTTTTTGTGTCGTTCAGAGCGTGGTTTGCATAGGCCTGTCATCATATATATGCACAATGAACCATCAATGCACCGATTGCGGGTGCGATCGACTCGCATATTCAAGGGTGATGCAACAATGCCCAATTTTCGGTTTTATAGAACAAATTAAGGCTTCAAAATTTAAAGACATCACACCTCCAAGCGCAATTGCCAAGGGCTAAATGACGGAAGGTTTCATTTATAAATACATGATGGACGGTGAAAAAATGGACTGCAGACTATCATTAATGGGGGAAAATCAATTTACAGCGTTACGGCCCAATCCATTTTATTGACTCGCTGAACTTTCTCCCCATGTCGTTGTCCAAGATGCCAAAATGTTCGGCTTTTGGACGAGTCTTTGGCCAAGGGAAATTTCCCACCATTTTTTTTTCAACACAAAAGAACACGCGGTTATAGGGGTCCATGCCGCCAAAGGAGGACTAACGGGCGTCGGCGAGATTCGGGCGGGGAAAGGAGCGCTTTGAAAAGTGGTATGGACCGTTGGCAAAAGAAACTTACGTCTTGATTTTAAACCGCGAGCTGGAACTGTATTGCGTGAAAGACTAGAATCCCTGCGGGAAGGCCTGCCAAAGTTTAGAGACATTCCTCGTGAGAAGCAAAGGTGGATCCCTTTCAGAGAGGCGTGTACAATTGCTGGAGCGACCATGTTGGTTTACAATACCCGCCAGGCATCTTAAGGAAATACCGCGGTATTGGTCCCTAACGGTGGCTACCGGTGCGCGGACAACAGTCCACTCGTCCGCCGTACAATGGCTCTGCTGGGAGTGCCCATCAACGCGTGTCTCTATCCTTCATGCGGGTAACGACCGCGAGGAATACGTGGTAGACGACGTGTAGTTCGCTTTGTTAAAGCTGGAGATACCACCACCGTCTTCCAGTGTTCTGGGGCTGGTTATTGGCACGTGTCCGCTCTGTTATCCCATAAGACCACCCCGTCAAAACAGCCGCCAAGAGACCATGGAGACGCGCTATGGAAGCGACATTGCCTCGTGGAAAAGTTTAAGACGCCGGCTACATGGTCGTATAGATATGGGATGTACTTTTTAAAACGCGATGAAACGCACAGACAGAGGACTTGCAACGATTTGTACTATTCTCCGAGCACGAGTGTAACCAAGGAGCCCCCTCAGCCACAGGGGATGCATTCTCGGCGGGCGTACAAAATGTATCAAACTCTTCCACGATGCTGACCTACTTGTGGAGAGAAGATCAGGTACTTTGACGTGTGGTTCGTTTGTATCCCGTACAGTTTGCATAGTACAAAAAATACCCCGTCGGCCCAGCCCAAATTCCACTTGGAGCAAAATGTGTCCCGCTATAGATCGAGTAGAAGGCATAGCAAAGTTACAGTGACGGCCTCCGCGGGATTTATTCCTGCCTCCAGAATTGCCTACACGATGTGCTCGAAAAGTTGATGTTTCATCTTGTGGCAGGAAATGTGGGGAGGAGAAAACCAAGACACGCGGTGTACGGCCACAACGACAAAAAGATCGCTGGTTGACAAGGCGTCATGGTAGATTGACGAGATCCGGAAAGCCGTTGAGAAAGGCAACACACTGTTGACGCATGCACGAAGATGTGGGAGTACAATTAACTGTTACGACAGTCAGAGTAAAACGTACTGGCGCCTATTCAACGGCTACATCGAATACGTTTTTGAAAATTAAAACAAGAACCAGCGGATGGCCAGAGTGGTGCACGCTCACGAGATGAAAAGTAGCTTACATTCAAAATTATGAGGAAAGGGAAGGGGTAAAACTCGATTATCGATTCTGTGTGTAAAAACCCCGTCTCCCGCCAACTGGCTAAACTCTTTTTAAATTCGTTATGGGGAAAAGTTTTGGGCAAGACCCAAATTAACCCCACGTAGCCGTTGTCAACGACTATCAGGAGCGTCTCACAAGTACCTGACTGGATCCCGAAACATCACACCGAGGACCGCGTCCCCAAAGAAGTATAATGACGAGGTCCAGTACCTCAATTTCAAAGGATCGCGTGACCGTTTGCGCCCTAACCCAAACAAGACGAGTGTGGCGTGGCGTGCTACCACGACAGCTAAGGCTAGGTTTCATTTTATAAATATACGCATCCTATGAACAATTGGGGGACAGCGTTTTGTAACGACGACAACTGATAGACGTTCTGTTCACGAAAACGCCCCGTCGAATCAGAGTCCAACGAACGGGAGACTTTTAGGTGACCTCACTGACGAACTTCCGGATTACGGGCCGGGAAGCTACATCGGCGCCTTTGTATCTGGCGGTCCAAGAATTACGCCGTACCGATTCGTTCGGAGGCGATCCCGCCAAAACAAAAACGGTGGCAATTGTTCGCGGGATCACCATAAAACAACTGCAACCGAACGACTTACTTTTTGACCGTATCTGAAGCGATGGTCACACGAACAGGCCGCGGAACGGTACATACAGATACCGCACAAAAATATAAGATAAGTCTTGCACTGAATGTAACCGTTTCGCAGAGTAAGGTTTTACCCGCGGTGTTACACCAAACGCCGGAAATCGATATTATAATACTTTGCCCGTTTGGGTATCAGAGTCCTTGCAAACGCGCTCGCCACGATGAAAAGGTGATTAATTAACGGGTCGAATAATCATCTTTTACTTTCTTCACTCCTACAACATTCCACCGACAAACCATATTTCAAAAGATTTTGTTAGTTTTTTTTCCCCCATAATTTTTTTCTGCATGAAAACAAAGCATATTTTTTTAATTTTTAATGCATCTCGGGTAATTTTTTTTATATTATTTTTATTTGCCAGTGCAATCCTCTCCGCCTACCTGATTTATTTCTAGGTCAATTATTTATTTGGTATATATTTTAAATCTAATAAAATTGTTTGTATATAATATATAAACTGATTGTATAAATTTTTATTTAGTACCGAGTGCCACTATTACCCCATATTATAGAATATTCACTGTGGTATATAAACCAGTTATGTTTATACTAATAATTATATATTGTAAATATTCATACAAATAAATATTGTAAAAACTGTTATATTGGTTTTAACGTTTACACCCCCGCTCCCTTCCTCTCCTATAAATATAAGTTCATATACTTATAAGCTCAGTCTCAAAACATTATGGACAAGTTGAAAACATCCATTTTCGCCATCATCAGGCCGGCCCATCCGGCTGCGGGAAGACACATTTGTAGCATCTTTATCCGCAACTTGACTCAATGTGTGACGTTAAATTTATAAAATTCACCTGGCATTATTCTCTATGGCAACCGGGATTCGAACAAGACGGTTTCATCATATTCTGAAAAGGGTTTACCGAAATGGATGACACATGTAACGACTCTCCGCAGCTGATTATCCTGGACGACCTGATGCGGGAAGCCATCGAGTGGTCGTTATCTGTTCCCCAAGGAAGCCACCATCAAAATATTAGCGTCAATTAACTACCCAAAATATAATTCCAACCAGGGACAGGGGCCAAAGAGACATTATCTTTAAAATCGCACACATATCGTGCTTTTTAAAATTCACGAGATAGAGGTCAATCAACACTTTGCAACATCACGCCAGGTATGTCCTGAAAACCCCCTGTTTACAAGAGGCTTACACCGAAGCTACAAGTACTGCCCCAACGGCTATATCTTGTTAGATTCAAACAAGGTACAACACCCGAATTGTTCAGGAAAATAGAACCTGCAACCAAAGACGGATGGTTGCGTGTACCTACCAAGCAAAAGTTATAAAAACACCGACACAGATTCCCGATTACAAATCATTATTTCATAATCATGATCCCAAAGTGTTGAAGCAGGCCCCTCTGCTTACGTGCGATGCATCGCATGAACCCCCCACCAATGGGCGTCGCCTTGCTGAAAACGGCCGACAAGAAACTAATGTACGTCCAGTTTGCCGATGTGTGCCTACAACAACTTTTAAAAGGGTGGGTGCCGCTGAAAAATGCGCAGAAGCAAAAGTTACGTGCACACAAGCAGGTGTTGACGCAGCTGGTCAAACGAGTAGAGTGGCTGGAAGAAGAAGATACGACTACTCGTTTCAGAAAGGAGGACGTTCCTACCGTTACTTTTATGCCCGTTAATCAGCGGAGTCCACGCTCCTTGGTTCAACAAGTAGATGATGGAACACAACACGAAAAAAAATGATATTGGGTGTCCCCGAATCATTACACCGTTACGAACAACCTACCAAACAAGAGGAGCGTCGCCAAAAAAATATAGTGTCTCCGAGTTTGGACAAGGAGATGAAAAAATCCTCGCTTCAAAACTCGACGAAAAGTCCTAAATGGACTCTATACCAACAAGTGCTGCAGCGCTATCTCCACTTTAGTCAACAACCCTCCACCCGCCTGAAAATACCACCACCACCACCCCTGAAGTGTCTGTACTTACCCGTACTTAACACTGTACCGCAACAGGCGCTAAAAAAGCTGTCCTTTTATAGAACAGTAAGGTCTCCTAGCGGTAATCGTCATTGGGACGATAAAGGAATGGAGTATTCACGATAACGCCTCTCACCGCGGATCCAATATCGTGGATTTAATCAATGATCGGTCAAGCGAAAGACAGCAGCGAACCGTACGGGGGCGGAGTGTTTCTCACGGCGGCTGCAAAAATAAATGTTCCGAAAGAATTTATTTGAATCCCGAAACGTTGGCGCCCATTTAGAGATCCGACCCCGACCACAACCACTTACACCGCGCAACTCCAAAAAGAAGAAGAGGTGGACGAAAACCGTGGCCTGACGCCGTTCCGAGCTAAATGGACGACAACTACTACGACCCTTCACATCCTGCAGGGTTTGCAGGGAGCGCCGTCGCACATAAAGGCGTCAAAAAAGATCCCGCCAAAGTAAGATATGGCTTCGGCGCAAGACGCTTATACCCTCCTACAAACCGTGCAAAAAGTTACCACACGCAATCGGTACGTGTGTCCCAAACATTGACTATCTCTGGCAAGCCGGACTCAACGTGATGCGAAGTCTCCCAAATACAACACGTGCAGTGTACATGCTCACGTCATCGACGTGTTTTAGCAAGATGCCGGCAAGGACGCTTCCGTCCAAGAGGGGAGTGTGTCAGAGACCTTTCAGGACATTTATCAGCAAAGTGGCGTAAAACTCTAAGTTTACAGACGGACAAGGAGGACAGAGTTCACGGCACTCTGTCCTGAAATTCTCAAGCAAGAAGGCGTGGCATACTACAACACTAAAAATCCGACGGTGAAAGGCGAGCGTCGTGAACGATTCAACAGAAATCTGAAAGGGCCATGTGGCGCTACATTACCCGAACCAACAACGTATCGGATGTGGACGTCCTCCAGATCTCGTCGACGCGTACAACGGCACAAAACATTCCAGTATCAAATGCGCCCACCGACGTTTCAGAAACCTGAATGTGCCTTCACCTCAGAGATAATCTGTACGGTGAAGCGGCGTGTCCAAAACCCCGATAAGCAGGCCGAAACTCAAAGTCGGCGACACGGTGCGTATTAGCAAATCCAAAATGCTGTTTGAAAAGGGCTACGAGAGCAATTCTCTGCGAAGAGATTTTCAAAGTCAGCCGTGTGGTGAGATGCGACAAACCTGACGTATACAGACTGGACAATCTTGGATGGCGAAGAGGAGGAGGGAACCTTCTACGAACACCGAATTGCAACGCGTAACGTCTCCAGAAACTATTAAAGTTTCAAAATACTACGTGTCAAGGTAAAGGCGCCAGAATGAAAGTGGTACGTTTCAGTGGAAAGGTCACCCTCCAATTTAATTGCTGGATTCCCGCCATTTACGTCCATCGCGCTAACCATGAAGGACCAGATTTTAACATCACTTTGCCGAGCGACAGCTCTATGAGATATTTCCCGAAAAATACCCACACGAATTTCACCACGCAACTGGTTCCTTACGTCTCAAACTCGACGGCGGTGGAAGTGTCGCTCTCTGCCGAATTTAAATATCCCTGTTTCTTTCACCACCGTCCCAAGGGTCAAAATATTGTATGGTACAACTGGGTGGACGCTAACGCGTGGAACCATAAATTCAAGATCACATCCCTGTTGGGAACTACAGCACATCCATGAATTGATCCAATGGCTCTAAACGAAGTAGAGGCTTTTAAAAGGTGATTCCTTGAGTTTGTATTCAAGTACACAAACCCCAAACAAAAAAGTTTGAAGAATGTTTCTTCTCACCACATATACAGCTGGTGACGCTGTCCCAGTGCAACTAAGTCTAATTCTACAGATCTCGGTTTCGATCCTAGACTATAATTCTTTACAAATACCAAAGTCTCCCGTACGCTCGCCAACATTCTTACTAGGCCTGCCCTTGCCAAATGTACATCTACACGGATATTTGTCCGAGCCTCAGCCCGTGGGTGACATTGTGGCACCGCTTGTTTACGTATCGTCCGTATCAACAACGTAAACTATCTCGCGGCATACATAAGACAGTTAGCTACGACCCTTTGCACTATATGCCCTGATAGAAGGGCTATTTATAGCTTGGAAATCATTTAAAAACAGAACACGGAGTGAAACTGTACCATTTCGAGATTTGGCAAAGTGTGCGTGAAAACAATCAATTTCGACGCTGCTCAACATGAACTGTCCCTACCAAAGATACTATACGATCGACTCAGGCTGGAACAGGAAAATCTTCGACTACCACGAATGTTCCCTATCAATCGCGGGCATGGGAAAGGAGTTTTTCCAGTGGTCCTTTCCAAAGAGCGTCGTAACCGTTGCTGAGAAAGAGTGGGGGGGGGGGGCGTTTAAAGCCATCGGAAAACCAGTCGCTCATACGGTATCAAACTTGCGCTCCTCCGACGTCGACCAATCAAGGCGTCTTTCATTTTCAAGAGGCCCTAACGGACAAACGTTTCGGCGAGCTGTAACAAACTTGAAACGCAAGGCTGAACAGAAGATCAACACGCTTGATACCGGCTCAGGCTATAAGGTCGTCGTAAGAAGCAACGACGTCAGTCTAAAGGTCGTCACCCGACGTAAAAAGGTCAAGAAAGAAGCTAAAGATATTTTTCATTTTGAGATGTCGTTTCTACAGAACCCCCAGCTCCTGGCGATGTGCCAGACCAGTGACACTCGATCTCTTTTTTCCGTGCCAACCCACCAACCAGTCTTGAAAAGCGGGCAATGGCCAGTACAAACCCGTATCTTCCCTCACCGATGAATTTACCGTTACCGGACAAGGCGAGTTTCTATATCGATTTTTCCCAACTAGCCTATCTGCCGGGCGGCCATCATGAAACTCGACGGTGGCGCTTTCACAGAGGTGGATCAATCGCCCCCGTCAACAATTGGCTGCATTTTCAAGTTCCCACAGGTTGACGTGTTTAGTTTAAAACCAAAACCAGCTCACCGCCCAGCAACACGTATGCCTTAAGGGCGTACATCCAGACGCTGCTCAATTACAACAGCGAAGCCAAAAGAACGCATTTGACATGCGGTCTGTGGTTGCAGAACACCCCCGGAAACTTTGAGAGTCTAAACGCCAACAACAAGATTTGAGGCCGTCCACAGACTCGAACACAAAAAAGTAAGATGTGGATCTTTTGGGGTATCAACACGGGGGTTTTTGAACGGTGGTTTAACCAAGAGAAATACCTTTTTAACGGCACCAAACTCAGAGTCAGGTTGGTTCGGTTCCAGAGACGGGTTTAGATCTTATGTCGGTGCCTGAACTCCCTCACTTTAAGGTTCATATTGTTGAAGCCGGCCTCCTAGTGCGGAGTGTCCAAATAACACCTCTATATTGTTGGCCACGAGCAAAGCGTTAAACGTCATCCCGCAAAGTAACCCATCACCCGTGTGAATTAAAAACACCTCACTATTCCTCCGGGCGTGCAAGGGAAATCGCTGGATCAACGTATTCACCGACAGTTACCCTCAAACGGTGGCATCGTGGGATTTGTGTCGAACGCAAAGGCGTTCAAAGGAACGCCCACCAAGAACCCGTTCACTTCCAACCTACGGCATGAACCATTTCCTCGCTGTACGTGGACGGGGAACATGTACCTAGTCCTGAAAACCGTTACAGCCCGATTGTTCAGAACGGACACTATGTCCTTTCCTAACCAACACGCTGTTTTTCATGGAACGGGTAGCCATTTCATGAACGAGGGTAAGGGCGACCAACACACGAGGAAGCTTCCCCAAGGATATCATCCTCATGGATATTCGATCTCACGCCTATCCTCCCCCCACATGACATCGCATTGGAAATTGACGATGCACTGTTCTCTGAGCATTGAGAAGTGAGCTTCACCCCGAGCTCTCGTTGAAACCGTCAACTGTATGTGTACGGGGAGTTTGGCCAACAATCACCAGACAAGGACAGAAACAACGTTAGCCGAAAATGGAAGTTAATATAAACGGCTTCCCGCCCCTTACCCCCTTCATTTAAGCCATGGACGTCCATTGTGGGATTTCAGAGTTCATCGTCGACGACAAACGAGTTTATCTAAAGGAACTGAGTGTTTTATCTGTATGCGGTACATTACTTCAACATTGGGTGTTAAAAGCTCCATACGCTATCGAAGAACTTTCACCGATGTCCAGAAAGAAAGCGACTAATAGACCAACAATCTGCACGGTATCACCTTGGATAGCGGTGATGTGGATTACAGCCTGGCTCGAATTCCTCATCTCCGCGCCACAACGCGTGCAGAAACCGTCTTACGTCATGGGGTCGAAAAGAAAAAGTTTCTAGCCACATACACGTCTACACCCATCGTAGATCTGTACGACAGAGGTTGTTTCGTCACTGAAAACTCTTAAATTGGGCCGCACCATGTGCATGGCACAATAGTTTGTTATCGGAATTTCTGTTCTGCCTCTATCCGTACCTGGGACCTTCGATACTGGATGATTGAAGATGGACACACACACCATAGACTTTGCCGCTGAAAACAAGTCCCGTGGTTCGTTCTGTAACGTTCGGGTGTTTTTCCCTGCTGATCAACTACCCCAAGAATACGCGAACCTGCCGCTCTAATCATCAACTCAACACCGATCCACACACCAAACCTGGGACGCATTGGGTCGCATCTTTATCGACAAAGACGGAGCGCGGGAGAAAACTTTGACAGTTATGGTTTCGACCGCGTATAAAGTCGCATCTGGGCATTTATACAAAATACATGTCGCCACGTCGCATAGCACGATACAACATTCAAAGCATCGCCTCAGACGTTTGCGGCCAATACTGTCTCATGTACCTTCTATATCGAGCCCAAGAACATTCTGCTGAAAACTTTCCTCGCCTATTCTCGCCCACACCGATCGTGCGGCAAAGACGCTAACGTGGTGAGATATTACAACACATTTTCAGACGCTAGGGTCCTGTCACCCCGCAGAGGGTGTGGTCAAATCGGCGGTGTCGCCTAAAAAAGGGCGGCCCGTGGTGTGCCGGTCATTCAACACCGAACATCATGGAGGTCAAGACTTGTGTGCGCAAAGCCTGCGAAAACCACCGCCGTCACCGGTAATTTCACAACACATTATGCCCTCTGGACAGGAGTCGAGACGCCAGCTGGTCATCGACGACATGATCGCAAGAACGACTTACGAGCCCTAATGTCCAACTATAAAAATGATGCGGCGGGAACTGTGCCGATGTTTAACCTTACAGAAGTGCAAGAACTGGGCAGCTACAAGTCCGGTCATATCAAAGTTTTTTCAACACACTCAACCTCCTCAGAATATTAATCCTACAAATACCACGAAATCTCTCTGAGACGCATTGCGGGACCGGTATGGTCGTCATCAGCGAGAAACAAGACGCTCGGACCCAAACGGTCACCTATCTAGCACCTAGCTGGCACGTCTTTGTGACGTGTGGGAACCTCAACGACGTCGCCGTCGACCGAAGGACAGGTGGTCCGACACCCGTCGGCATCGCTATTGCACCGATCTGAAAGACACACTCGCCCGTAGATGTGTGCGACGAATCGGCGGATGTCGTCCGACCTAGAACAACCTACCGGTGGAAACGCACATCGAAACCTGGATCTCCTCAGTAGCTACCTACTATACGCGCCAAGTCGTCGGTTTGGACTATTACATGTGTATTTTGAACTGAAAAAAATTTTACGTAACGCAATATCTAAGAGACACAGTTAAAAAACGTATAAACGAATATATGTGTCATTCATTCCCTGTTAAAAATGATTAATAAATAAATGTAGTATTTTATAAAATCCGTGTTTTATTAGACGACTACCACCGAGGGAACATATGAAGGGGTGTGGAGCGGACAAGAGCTGTGAACCGGGGTTACCCCGCGTAGAAAAAGAAGATGGTCTATATGTTCACGATTTCTTACAAACTTGATCAAAGGTCATATTGGAATAGGTGTTCAAATCAACATATCCAAGGCTCTGGAGTCAAAAGACCGATTTTGCATATGAACGGATTTTTTTTTAGTTACGTCGAATAAATATTTATTTTATAATATACCGTGTTTTATTCACTCCCCCGTGCTGCACGATCGAATCATCGATCAACATCATAGGGGGAAAAGGAACGTTTTTTTTTTAAATATAGACAGATTCGAATTAAGTGATGTTGCAAGGCGCTGTAGGTGGAGGGCTTCCTGATAATAATCACCAATTAGCATATATATATTTTTGTAATATCCGTGTTTTAATTCACTCTCGATCATCGACAATTCATCACCAATTATCAATTCTCGAAATCAATTTGGGGTGGGGGGACACTACTATAATTATCACTTCCTACAGAAAATGGCCTATAGTTTTTTATACTCAGAATATCACCCTTCTACACAAATACGGACTATATAGTTCACTTGTTAGGATTTTACAGAATTCCTCAACGTTAGCAATAACAACGCGGTCAACTAATATATGCCCGAGGGCTGGAACGAGGTGTCCCCCCCCACACTAACCTCACTGATACATTATGCCATTTCTTTCCTCTGCAGTTAGAGCAAATTCCCAACATGCAAATATATCTTTGGCACTGTTTGAAACCCTGCACACACTCTCAGTGTCCTGAATAATCACCACTCCATCTATCTTGCAGGTACACCTTATTCATTTTTTAAATCAATATTATCATGTCGCTGGCCCGGTCAATCCCGTCTCAGTGGAGCTTGCCAACCAACAATCATCCCTCCAATTTTTTTAA
Source organism: Timema cristinae (assembly GCA_039000515.1). Lineage (NCBI taxonomy): Eukaryota > Metazoa > Arthropoda > Insecta > Phasmatodea > Timematidae > Timema > Timema cristinae. Next base: position 55,815 of record JBCFYV010000504.1, on the reverse strand, counting down.
AAATAAATTACAATCCAATGTTTTAAGATACTACAAGAACCGAAAATGAACTCGAATCAGGCGATATTTGTTGAGTTTTTCAGTTGGTGATAGAAGGGTTAGTTCCAAACTCATTCTTTGCTAAGAGACATTATTTTATGTTTTACACCCCCAAACAACCTAAGTATCTATCAGGACCCCCTCCATACACTAGACACTAATACTTTTTAAAGCTAATGAATCGATACAATATAATGTATCTGACAGACCAAATGGCAGCCATAATGGTAAAGTATATGCAGATCATATTTTAAGGGACTACTGTTAAGGCATGACTTAAAAGCATGAAACACAGCTCTTTTTTACAGAGATGCCTTCTTATCATGATTAAGTTTTGTCACATTACCCTTATATAATTGCAACAAACAATATTTTGCATTGAATGGTATTTGAGCCATCATAGAATACGATTATAAAGAAAGTACATCGAGGAGCATGCCGTGCTATGGAATTTATACTATAGGTGGGGACAGTTTGGTTTTCTTAACATACACATATCATTTTAAAATAGCAGATTAAAGCAGCATAATTAGTGTACCAATTTTTCATAACAACAAAGTAAAGGATAACAACAAATAACAAAGTATTTCATACATTACTAGTAGGCCAAGGTCCTAGTATTGTGTATTGTGATATTAACTCATAAAATAACAATATAATCTTTTAAAATCAATACACAATAGTTTTTCTAAATAATCATACTGTTTTTTCTAACTTAGTTTGATGGTTTTATATCTCATTTATCAATAAATAACAGATTTTAACTCCAAAACATATCTATATCCCACATTGGCGTACGTAGAGGATCCAATGGAATGAGCATTATTTTGTACTGCAGTGATGAATAACAATTATACAAGATTTATATATCATGTCAATTAAAATTTGTGAGGGAAGATGACCAATTTGGATTGAAAACAGAAAGGTAAAGAGAGATGCCATCGGGATATTAAAAAAGGAAAAAAAAAAAAAAAAAAAAAAAATTCATAGTTTTGCTAATCGTTTCAATAAATAAGTCTATTTTGTTTCGTCGACTGGCAAAAGGCTTTTATACAGTGAAGTAAAAGAAACTGATTGAAATACCCAAAGAAGATAGAACAAATGGGAGGTACAAAGGCTTCTTGGAGATCAGTTCATAGGGACAGTGGAGTGAAGTTAGTTTGAATAGCGTGAGAGACTAATAGAAAAATAGAAAGAGGATTGAGGGCACAAATGTTTGTTGCCATCCAATCTGTTCTACTTGTAATGTAAAAGTGGCTGTAGGTAAGTTCTATGGAATAAAGAAATCTCAGGATTGAAGAACGCATCATAAACCATAAAATACGCAGATAATATATCCTTGCTGGGAAAAAATAAGGAGAGTTTTCAGGAAAGTAATGGACAGCTGTTGGAGACAAAGAGAAGAAATAGCATGTAGATCAATATTACAAGTCAAAAAGGAATTGGTATTTCAAAAACTAAAGAGCCCCTGAAAAACAAAAATTGGAAATCGGGATGGGAAAGCCATATAGTAGATTCAAGTAAGGCTCCCAACTGTGCAAGTAAAATGGTTTTGGAAGGATCACCTTAGCCAAGAAAAGATTTCAACAAGAATACGTTACTTGTCTGAACAGCAAGTTGGAGTTTGGAACGAATAGGAAAATGAAGAAATGCACTTTTTGGACTTACGCTGTATGTCCAGAAACATTGGACACTCTCAGTAATATATATATACTCCGGTGGACAGACAGGTTGACAAATTAAGAAGTCCTAGGAAGAATGTTAAAAGATAACAATTTGGGGTGTCCATACTTTGGTACAATATCAACTAGATAGATCTCAGCTTGTAGGAGAACTAAATTTAAAATCTCTAAGGCGTCCCATATAGTCTAGGTGAGGAAGATTAGCTGATCAGAGGGAGTATTCAATAAGATGTCTTGAAGGAAATAGGAAATTTTGTTTGGATTGAAGGGGGAGAGAAGAAAACAGGGTGCATTAATGAAAGTTTACTTACAAAAGGAATGGACCTATAGTAATTCCAACATCTAATAATAATAATCTGAGTGTGTACCTAACATTCCCTCCCAGCCCCCGCCACAGAGAATAATAGCGGGATAACCCGCTATTTATTCCTCTGTGAGTTCATGACATCTATTCCAAATATGACAGAGACCAAATCGTTAGACTAACGGGACAGTTATTTTGAAACAAAGTACACAAATATACACAATTAGTTAAAATAACCTAACTTACATTTTAAAATAACAATGATTTAATAGATATACAAATGATCACTTACTGCATTTGAAACACCAATGTCATTCAATTACTCAGTCAAAACCCATTCTAATTATTTAAGTTAATAAGTGATAAATATGTTGTATATACAGATCATATCTAAGACTTAATAGTATACTTCCAATAATGAAGATGGTTAATGAAAGATTCAATTACCCAACAAAATTACTTAATTGTTTAATCAATCATCATTTGTTCCACACACGACAAAACAATCTCCCGACAATCTTTGTAGCAGCGTAGTTGGGAATGGTGCGAATTGCTTTTAAACCCTTTCATGCCTTAACTACATATCCTACTGGTTACAAAATTTACTTTCAGGCTTTTCGGAAACTCATAAACCCAAACTTGTTTGAACCAAATATAATAAAAATTCCTGCACCCTTACATTCCGAAAACTATGCTAATACCCTAAATTGTGTTCAAAGTTTCGGCGTACATTGCTGGTATAGTAAATCTCTTCAAGCAGCGTGCACACAACAAGATACACAGGAGTTAGGTGCGCGACAATTGCACATGTAAAAAATGACAAGCATTTCTGTGATGTAGGACTATATACGATAATCCTCAGAATGTATTCGGTATTTCTAGATTGTAAACGTTGATGGACATCAACATTACAAGCCATGAAGGAATACTGGCAAATGGAAACACTATTTCACAACACCGAAAGAATAAACAATATTTACTCACCAAAGGCCCCCCGTCTCCATAGTGTGTCTCGAGTCTCTGTTAAACAACATCCCTGTCCGCGAGCACTATAATCCGGAGGGATGTGATAAACAAGAACTAAACGAGGGGGGGGGGGGGTGGAAGGTGGTGGCAAGTTGAGCGCGATGTCACGCCGTTGCATCCTGGGGAATGACCTCGTGAGGACAACTACTCAGTGATTTCTAGCGCACCCCTCCAATGACTAGTTTGATTCCTTTGGTGACTTACTGTCCTTCCCTCTGTTCCGTGTGATTGTCTTCGATGTTCATTTGTTCCCACCAATGTTCCCCTCCTCTCAGAATAACGGTTTTATTATATACTGGAGCTGTTTGTGTGTAAACTCACTTCTTGAATCAACGTGTTGCCTAGACACTTGCTCTAAGAGGGATTTTCCCAAGGTATATACAAAATTATTGGGGCTTACTTTCAGTTATTTTTGGGTTAAATCACTATTTTTTTGTAAACATGCGTAATTACGTAGCCCAACGTGGCGTAATATATTTTATTACAGGATATAATACATTAATTGGGAGTTTTTGCCCTTTCCGGCTTTGTAAATAAAGTTAAACACCATGAGTGGACATTATCTTTTGTAGTTTTTTTTAATCTTACATCTTTTAAGCGTAATGCCTGGATAATATTGGAAATGTTTATTGCCCATAAATCTAAATATTGAATTAAATTTATTTTTATGGCCAAGTCCATGATTTACTATCTCCTTTAAAAAGATAATTTGGTTGCCATAATAGTTTGTGTTTTTGGCAAATAGTAATTCTAAGTCAAATGATACATCCGTTTTGAAATGCGGATTGTTAGCCTGGGCGGCTACATATTGTTGTCATTATAACTGCGGGTCCCGCGGGAGGACCCATAGAGGGGGTCGTATATTAATCTTGAAAATAATATGTTAGGACAAATGTTTGTATGGCAACGTACAACAGTATTATCATGGGCATAACCCCCGTTCTTCATATAACTATATAAATATATATTTTTTATTTATTGTTACCTATATTTATATATAGAAATATATATATAAATCTATTTTACTTTTTCAAATAAATATTTATTTTACTTACATTGCAATCTTAATTTACTATTGCAGGAAAAAAAAGTCATAGTTGTACTCTGAGGATTCTCGCCTCTTTTTCCCCCTTGACTGATATACAAAATAACGGTGATGGTTTGAGGTGGCTGGCTTTCATGACAGCAAATTGTTGTATAGGTCATAGCTGAAGGCCTATTCGGGCAATTTATTGGTCCGACTGCTCTGTTCTGCAATTAATCATTAGTTATTTTTTTATGCCCTCCTTTTAGTTTATGTATAATGGCACCTGCCCATTGTCCATTAGAGGATGAAGGAGGCGGAACCGATGGAGTGTTTGTTTGATTACTATTAAATGTGGCATGTACCAATGCACTGCTCTAAATGTCAAGGTGTGTAGTGCTTTGGGAAAATGCATTATCATACCGATACAAAAGAAGAATAGCGAGATGAAATGTAAACAAACTAAAGGTCTTATTATATTTTTGGGGCGGGGGGGGGGGGGGGGGGGGTGGGGGGTTGGGGGGGGGGAGGGGGGGGGGAATGTGACATGCCAAAATGCTGTCACTTCGTCAACTTAAAAACAAACTGAAGCAATTAGCATAGGAAATTATTAAAGAATACGAAACTGTAGTTTAGAACAGATAGAAACACAATATGACAGATTTTATAAATGAGGCAAATATGAAAAGTGCTGGGAATATAATAAAACTTCTATAAAAGCATTTGTATATTTTTCTAATGCATAAAAAATTTATGAAAAGAGGTGCGGAAAAAATCAGGATACCACCCCAAACTACTAAGAAAAGATTAAGGTAAGACAGAAGTGATGACCCTTTCTATAAAAAAAAGAACAAAAGTAAACAGTGAAAATAGGAGAAATTAGTTTAAAAAGTAAATAAAAAGTTCAATATCTGGGTACATGGTTCAATAGGAGAAACATACAAAGAACAATACAAGGAAGAGTTTTCCTGAGAGATTGTTTGTGGCCTCATGGATTTATTATAGTCCCAAGGCCTGTTCAATCAGAAGAATCTCTATAAGAACTAAGCTTGAGAGCGAAAATGTGCCCGATTAGTAATATATGGATCAGAAACATGGAGCACCCACATATAGATAGAGATAGAGGACTAAGGTTATTTTAACGGAAGAATATGAGAAAAATATTGTGGTATTAAAAAAGAAGAGGGGAACAGAAGAAGGAGGAAAAATAGATAAACTAGAAGTCGAGTTATAAATTATTAGATGGCGGGGCCAATGTGGCAAGGGATGAACCCAGAAGAAGACCCAGACCAGTTGAGGCGTCCCCAGAAAACAGTGGAAAGATTAACGTCACCAAGAATTTGAAGGAACTAAGGGTGGCAGAAAGATTGAAAAGGTGGCCCCAAATACGATCTTTGGTTGGTTTTACCAATCAGTACGATAACTTCTCTTTCTATATTGATTATGAGTTTCCTTTTAATAATTTGAAAGTTTTATGTAAAGTGCCATATGTGAATCAGTGTTGGTGAATTAGTCTCATTGCCTAACTCCTGATTCAACTCGAACAACTCTGATACTGGAATTTCCTATCTCACTCCACACTTTGGTTGTTTACACATAGCTGAAATAACCTGATTTGTTTCTTTGTATTCAATATTCCTCTCCATTATCAGCTTAATTTCTTCTTCCCATTGATGGTGTCATAGCTTTATTTAAAATTTATAAATAAACAGTATTGTCTAAGTTGTATTCCCAGTTCTTTTCCTAAAATCTATCCAATGTATATTTGCTATATATACTTGATTGGCTTAATCCTAAGCCTGCCTGTAGCTATTCTATTATTTCCTTCACATATAGGGTTCAGTAAGTTTAAACAGTATTATTGATAGTATTTATTTTAATTTTATGTACAATGGTGATACTCCCCTGTATTTCTGACTGTATTTTCATTATGTCCCCTTTATTCCAGATCAGGCCTATGCTTGCTAAATTACCATATATCTGGATTTCTTCAATTTCTAAACATAGTCCTGGTCCCTTGGCCTTATGATTGGTTGTTTTTGGAGTGGATCATAATACAAGTAATTAGCTTGCGTAGGAACAATGCTGATCAGTTTTAAATTTTTTCTGGATGACATTAAAAAAAATGGCTGATGGTTATACAGTGATTGATGTAGATTCGGGGATTCGAAGAAATTTAATAAAATGATACCTAAGTACGGGAATCGAATCCCGGGACGCATTTGGCTTAGTACGCGAATGCTCTAAGCCACTGAGGTATCCAGGGAATCTACCAGTATCCAGGGTCAATTTCTTCATACATAAATTAAGGTAGAGTCTATGATGGACGTGCAGAAACGTCGGGCTCCAGATGTGTGATATTTTTATTAATATGATTGTGCAAGTAGCAGCAATTAACAACCACCGAGTCGAAGGTGTGCTGCGTTATCTGATAGCTCGTGATCTTAATTGATCACTGACATTTGGGTAGCCAACGATTTACGCACGTCCATCACAGACTATTTCTTAAAATATGAGTAAGAACTACCCAGGGTACAATATGAATCTTGGATAGCTCAGTGGTTCGCAGCGCATTGGCGTACTAAGTCACAAGATCCCGGGTTCGCTTCCCATTCCAGGTGCATTTTTCAATTTTCAAATATGATATCTATGTTGAGTAAAATCACACTAAAAAAAACAAATATAATAACTTTGTATATTTGATACTTGATATATCAGAGACCTGTACCCTATATATACATCAATTGGTGTCAAAACCTAAACGTTTTGGGAGATCAATGTAGTCTCATAAGATAGAAAATAAATTCACCGAGGCAAACTACTAACCATTTTCCAAAAATTATGGCTCTATAATTTTGTGTTTTAGCCACCATATGTGGTAATTTATTATTAATATTAGAATTTTGTTTTAAACTTTGATTTTTTTTAAAGAATTCCTAAACATGAGCGAAGAATTTGGTAACAGAGGATCTTTACCTCCTGACAGTGTGTTGCTAGCACAAAATTTGAGGACTCCTTTACATAGTAAAATGTTCATATGACAGCAATTTGAAAAGCAAAAGTTTAAACATCAATTGCAGCTGACAAAAGAAAGTTCTAGATTGCTGTAGATATACGGTAGAAGAAGTTAACAAACGACTGGAAACTGATGACGAAGAGAATCAAATATTTAATAATAAATTGTAAAAAATGATACAAGTCGTTTACAAAGAACAACAGCTTGAGGAAAAAAATCGTGAAAAAGAAGCAGAAACCATGAATAATCACGAAATCGACAACAAAACCCAATGATCATCCACTACCATGGAGCTTTTCAAATCGTACCAATGAAGTAGCTGCTGTAAAACCACAGGCTGTGGTCCAGCTGATAGTCATAAACAAACACGAAACCAGCACACTTAAAACCCAACTTCCTTGCCAACGTGAACGAATATCACTACAGCCATCAAAGCGCCCCATCTACCAAAAGTTTAATAAGTAGATGAGGACCATGTGTTTCCTTCAACAAATTATATGCAGTCTGCAAAGTTTGATTTAAACTGAATTTATCAATATCACTTATTCGGTGGTGCGTAGAAGGATGAAGAAAAGTCTAGTTCCTCAGTGGGCTGATTTCATGCTTGGATATCCCAGAATACCATCCCAGACTTGAGAAGATTTTTCTTTATTAACCAATAATATACCATTTCCCAGTAACAAATAATGCAACAGAATGCATATCGCTCTACCAAATTTCCAAATGTTCGTGCATTCACTTGAAGACCACCCTCCTGACAACTTCTGCGATGAAGGTTTTCCGATTGTAGCTGATATTTTTTTTATGATCACTCTATAGAATATTGAATTAGCTTTTATCCAATGAATGGGCGTTTTCACCATGAGAAAATTTGCATTTAGGTCTGCAAGACAGTTTATCCCCAGTGGAATGTGCTATATATGATACACTTATTGAGCTGAAATCTTTGGAAGCAAAAATGTCCAGGCCAGAATGAGCTGAACTCATTATATGTTCTTTTCGTTACGAGGTATGCTCCCTCATATATGTAGAGCGATGTGGTATCAGAAAGACAAGTATCAATACTACACTATTGAAGGTATCGGGAAAAAAATATCGAAAACAGTAATATAGGAAATCTATAATTTTAAACTTGAAAAATATGTTTTTTAGCTATTAATAATACTTTCAAATCAAACTTTACATCATACTTGTATTTCATGATTTATAAGTGGAGGAGCGAGAAGTGTCGCGCGTCTGTGGTAAGAATTAGTATGTTGGTTTTTTAGGCAGAGTAAGACGAAAGGAGACAACTATGAAAAGCAGGCTGATATAGGATCTATTGAGACCTGGATATAGGTCTGGGTCAAACACATATCTCTAACTACTTTGAAGACACAAACAAAACTTCCTTAAATTGTACGAAGTTATGTCTCATACGAGCGCAAATTTCAGATGAGACTATGCTTGAAACACAGCACGTCAAAGAACCAATTGTGGTGCGCGATCCGGGCACCACATACGAATCCAATTGCCTTTCTCTTTCTCTTGCTTGTCGCGTAGCGCCTGTGCCTCTCTTGGCGCGACAGGTGAGTGCTGTGTCCTTATGGTTTGACTGGCCTGAAACCTGTCTCCCCTCCCTAATTCGACTCTGTCGGGATAATAATTTTGGTATGTGGTGCGAGCAGAAAATATTGGATATAGAAATTGTTTTGAATGTGTCGACTAGACGGTCGGCTAACTGTTACTTCTCTACTAACCTAAAGGCCCGTTGACACATGGTTAGTGACTAATGCAAGAACACTAATTTGGCTGCGCGCGCACATGCTTGCACCGTTGTAAACAGACAAGCAAGCTACTAACATGACAAGTCCACTTGCAAACTGAAAAGTGGTCACCTTCCAACTATTACTAATGCAGTAGACAATCCAAAATGGCGGCAACTGAAGAATTTGGTTGTGCGGGGACACTTATTTGTGGAATGTTATGAAAGAATGAGTTTTTGTGCAATTTTAAGCACCGAATTTATAAAAAAGAATGGGAGGGATAATGCACTAAGGGTATTGTAAAGTATATCAGGTGTCATATTTCTCTAGAATTTCCAAAAATAAAATTATTTAGGCCTACTAATTTTACAAATGTTTCGTTGTGAAGATATTATTTAATATCGGTAAACAAATGTTATCATAATTTTTAACAAACCATTATTTCCTACCACTCAATGTGGCTGAGTAATTTTTTTAAATACGATCACAAAATATTAATACAACTTTGTAGTACCGTGTGATTAGTTTCCGGCAACATAATATTCGCTTATCGCAAGTAAGGTATTAATGCCGGGTGGTTTTCACGCAGAAATCTTCGTCGTTTTTCCAATCCCATATTTGACACTTTATCAATCTTTATAATTTTAAAAATTAATTATAAATGATCACCAAACACATCAAACACTTTTAGTAATGGTTTTGGAATCTTCTGAGTAGATACATAATATAATATTATTATCTTATAGCAAACCAATAGTCTAATTTAAACCAATCTACAATTTAATGAATTATTATTTTTAGGAATAATTAGCCTAGCAAAGCTAGCATTTAACAAAATATTTTGTTAACAGTATACCCAACAATTTAAAACAGGGTTTTAAAAAACCGTCGTTAGGCCATTTAAAAAAATGCCCAAAAATTAATTAAGGCCTCCTATTTTTTTATGTTTTAGGTCTAGCTATGATTTATAACAAGATATTTTTTTTATGTATACCAACATTTAAAACAGGGTTGAAAAAACTGGGTTGGACCTATTTTAAAAATCCCTACCAAGTTTGATTGTATTAGGAATTTATTGACCTTTAATTGATTTAATTTAAATTAACATATATGCTAAATAAGTTAACAAATAAAGTAAAATAATTTAATAATTATTGGGATCAACTTTCAATATATTTTAATTGTATTTAAGGAACTAACACTAGGAGACACATTAATCACTAACCTTTTTTAATGTTGGCGATATAAAACAATTTTTATTAAATAGGTAAACTAATTATGATAAATTGCGTTTACTAAGCAAATGTAATTTATTGCCGCCCTACATTTATTATAAATTCACACCTTACTAACTCCTAACACATAGGCATAATTTAGTATATGCGTATAAATTACCTGAACTTAGAAATGAGACGAGTGATAAAAAAAGGCTCCAATAGAGAGACCAGTTATCCCACTCTTCATTTTCAGGCCATGTTTTTTAAAGCACTACTAAAGTAAGGAAAATGCGTGACAACAAACTAACATTGTTAGTAATCTAATACAAATAAACTTTGCATTAGTACACTAACATCGTGTCAACGGGCCTTCACTTTAGCTCTACGTTCGAGTGGGTTCTAAGATGGCATGGAGGCAGACCGTAACGCCGTTGGGCTATCTTAGCATAGCACCCTGCCACTTCCAGAACCCACCCAATTACCTCCTTTTTACTATAAAGGTCTCCAGAGTGTACTTTCTGCGCTATCGTTGAAACTCAAGGCTACTGAGCGCACTAAGTCGAAGGCCAGGTTGTAGTTGACCTGAACGCTGACTATTGGAACCAGCCTGTAATATGAGTATCAACGTTTTGTCTGTATTATCTCACCCTGTGTGTATTTTTATAATGAAGTTGAATGTTTTTATGATTGCCTACAGCAAGTTAATTATTGTCCGAATACTAGCGAGTCGTAAAATTCTGTTAGCTTTTTTTGCTGGCCCTCAGTCTTAACACAATCAATTTGTCATGAAGCCTAGTTCTGCTGACTTCATGTAGGTGCCGCATGAGTTAACTGGGGCAAGATATTCATGGAGCGATAATCGCATTAATATTGAGTGTGCTAATATGTGTTACTTTTTATGGGACGCGGCTTATATTCTCCCCTACTATGAAAATGTACCAATTTCTTATTAACGAGTATTAAAAATACATAATATATAATAGAGTTAATTGATTATGTATCAATATCCTGAGTTTTAGCAAAGAAGCGTCTCCACTCACTAGCCAGGAGTGACAATTAGTATTTGATTACCAAGTTGGACCTATAGACTTCTTTATGTGTCCTGTACCCATAGTTTATTTGTCTATTTTATACTACTATTGTAGCGTGGGTAGGGAACCAAAAGTTTTTGTTTATTTTACTGCCCTGCAAGCCGCCTCTTTATGTGGGATATTAGTTATTCCTGGAATCCAGAGTCTACCCATATGTTAAATTTTTGATAGCGATATGGATACCTATATCCAAGGCAGAACACGGATACCCTAAATAAAAGGGCTTATTGTTCCCATTTAGAGGGACAAATGGCTTGAACCTTCTTGTAGTGAATTTTGACGTTCTCATTAGTATCAGTCGCCTTAATTATGTGACTTAATACTCCAGGCCTTAACGATGTACACAGGCTGCTAGGGACCATATAATCCGATATAATGTAATACATATCGTTTGTCGTGCTCGTGACGGCCCGGCTAAAGAGGGAACAGTATCATTACCCTCTCACTCTTACGTAACTAACTCCGCTTTGAGTAAAAATAAAAGTAAGGAAAAGCGTGTGGATAGTATACATGGAATGTTTTGACAGGGGGTTTGTGGAATACAATGCTATCGTTTAGAAGGACAAAGTACTTTTAACTACTCCTAGCACAGGGTGGTTCCAGGACTAGTTTGTAGGGGTGAATAGGTTTTTCACAAGGCTCCTTCAAGTATAAAATTAAATAATTTTGATTAATAAAGATTTAATTTATAATATTATAAATATAACATTGCGAGTTTAAAAAAACTAGTTTAAATTAAACAATTAATATAATAACTAAACTTTAAGAAAGAACACGCTTGATAACCATTTGTAATATTAATACAAAAATAACATAAAACCAAAGTCAGCCGTCAGAAAAAAAAAAACAATAAAAGTAATAAATATAAACTGATAGCATAGGTCCAAAAGTGTTTTACTAATTAAAAAAAATGGGTATTTCAATACTAAACTTAATATAAATATTGGAAATTTTAGTTTTAATCTCCTTTCTTGCTCTAGGAGCTAAGTTGAAAGAGATGTTGCCTAAATTTGATTAGGTCGTTATGAAAAAGATGAGGAAGGTGTTAGTCAGTCATTCTTTATACAACTTTAAAGTATTGAGTTTTCAATATTTATGATTATTTTTATCAGGAATGGGACGATTGCACCCAACCCCCACCTGGAATCCTCCCCATGCCTAGCCAGGAAACTCGAATAAATATATGCATTATTAATGTAAAGAGAACAAATTCACTGTGAGGTGTGTAAGGATGAATACATACTCCAACAAGTTAATATACAAAAATTAAATCCCCTTTTGGAATATGTGGGGATAAAAAATATATTACTAAAGGTTTTTTTTAATTTAAGATAAACACTTTTTTGTTAAAATATGATATTTAAACAAATACAATAAGTGTAATGATCTTGATATTTTTTAGTGGGGGGGGGGACCACAAAATTATATTAACTAGGACTTGATTGCCATCAATGATATATTTAAATTTACTAGGCCTAAGTAATATAGATGTATTTGTTAAACAAAATTAGAAACAGGTTCATATTGTTTACACGGTCATCATACAACTGTCGTTAAGCTGTAAAAAAATCTCGAAGGCTAATGAAATGTGGCCGACACGATTTGGAACAACTGTTGACAAGTTCATGCTTAGGGGACAAAGTTGACATGCAAACTGCCGACCAATTGGGGCTCCAGCTAACTGATCAACATGCACACAGTTAACATGTGTGGAAAAAAGTGGTCGACGAGGACAAGTGACTGTCATGCAAAACAGTGTCGATCACATGGTCGATGTAGTAGGACCATGTGATAAAGGAGCCAATTTGGTCGACCAAAAGTATAACAAATCCTTTGGAATGAATTGGTGGGTAAATTATCTGACCCTATAAGACCACTGTCGACTAGCTCAATGCAACGAGGACAAAGTGAATACACACGAAATAGTTGACAATTTGGGTGCATAAAACTAATCCAACAATAAACTTGTCGATACGTGTGAACAAAGTGATCGACAGACAATAATCTAAACGAAGGATACTTAGACCAAGTTTTGTTGATAAGGGTAGGCCCATGTACTAGACGAACCAACGATCGACAAAATGTTAACAAATATTTGATAGACATGGTAACTATGGCTCCCTACTCGACGAAAAAATACGTACATAGAACCACAAAGTGATAGACAGCCAACTGTCGACAAAAAACAACTGGCAGACAAACGTTGAGATGGATCCAGATAATAGTGGACCTACAAAGTTTAATACAAAGCGAATAAAGAACCGCTAACCAAAAGCCCAGGATGTTCTAATTTTGTATACAGGTGTTTCTTTTATCCCACTATATAATTTAGTCACATTACAGTGCACGCTGTCATTCGTTAATAATAACATCCAATCGATTAAAATAGTGCGCTTTACTAACTTAAATAAACAGATGTCCCTTTCTGTTTAAGTACCAACTAAAAATAATTAAATGTTGGGAAAATACACCAAACCATATACATAATTACACGAAAATGTTAACCAAAATTATTGTCGAAAATAATAGCAGATAAGGTATGTACACAAGTACCCTATTAAAGTTGTTATCTCCTGATTAAATATATACTTTATTTGGAAAGATTCTCACCTGGATTATATTTTAATTGAATGATTTAAAAATCTATTTAGAATATCAGAAGGTGTGAACTACATCTAGAAAGAGGGCTAATTTATTCCAAGAAGGCAATCACCACCTCTCTACACTCCACTTATCGTTTATTCTTCCCCTGAAAATAGATTTAATTTGAAGTGGTCCTTTCCCCACTTTTTGAAACTATACTCTTTTTAAAAGATATTTAGAATAGTCCCCCCCGACAAAATATTTAGAAACTTTGGATGTTCCAGAACCTATTTTGATAGCGTCCTTCGAAATATATTTAAAAGTTGGATACCTCCAAAGCTATTTTATAATAGTCCCCTCAACCAATTTACTTTTTAAATTTAGATCTCCTGAAAGCTATTTGAAGGAGTTCTCCTCCAAAAATGTTTAAAATTTAGGTCTTCTAAAGATATTTAGGACTGCTCCAGCTTGGAATTTTTTTTCGAAAAATTAGATGCCTCTAGAAACTTTGAAGCGGTCTTCGCTGGAAAACTTTTGATAATTGAATGTATATAGAAGTTATTTGAGGTTATGCAAGATCTTTCAACTTCATATTCGATTGTATTCAGAGGATTTAAAATATATTAGGGGGGGGATTTATTCCAGCTGGATAATTTTCAGGGGAACGAGGCCCCTCTTGCCCCCAACCCCACTCGGTTTACTACCACCAAGATATTGCAGTACTACACAAATTTATAAGATGAGTCCATGAATAAAAAAAATGCCTGACCCAACTCCCTGTTGGGAGACTTTTACACGATCCATCTCATAGACAGGACTTTTCTCTCCTCAATACAAAAAACGAGGTACTCCACGATATTACTCTACATTCCTCATCGTAAAAAATTACGGTTTGGATCAAAAGGCCATTATTGCACGTGTGATGTGTGCTCAACTACAAGTGGAGATAGGCAAATAAACAGTAGTAATTCATAGGCCTATACATTACAAAAGGTGCTTCACCCAGTGGGGGGGGGGGGGCGGTTGAACTTTATTTGTGTAGGGGTGTATACAATATTTTTTAAAAGAACTTTTCTTCCAATTAATAGGAGATCGGGGACTCAACACATATATATTTGTGAAATTGAATACCCTTAAAGAAATCCAATTTTTGAAAGGTCCTTGTCCAGTAATATTTTGAATTAGACTCCTTCAAGTAATTTTGGCGTGATCCTCCTACTAGGAACTGTTTTGAGATTTGGATACCCCTAAACGCAATTATAGTTTCCTTACCTATAATATTATTTAATATTTTTCCAGAATATATTTAATAGTTTTTTCTCCATGGCAAGTGTTTTAAATTGTACGCCCAAAAAACTAATTATAGTGGTCCCGCCTTTAAATTCCAAGCTGGTCAAATTTTTCAAGAACATTTCCCGGGATTTATCCCAACTTTTACTGTGAGTGGGCCCACCCTGAAATATACTTTGGTATATATCCCTCACCATTAACTACAAATAACACGCATATCACCTACTGACAACATATTACATAGCTCTATCTCTCACTAATTTATTACAAGTACATAATTAATCACCGTCCTATAAAAATTTACTTTGTGATATATAACCTCGCAATTAATTACAAGAAACAGTGTTAAAATCACTTCATTGACAAAATATTACTTGATATAAGCTAATATATCTGTTGCCAGCATGCAGTGTGTTGTTTTAATCTCAAACAAGTACAAGATACCTATTTAGATGCCAAATCGTCAAAGCCATTTTTTTCCTCCAGTTTTAAAAAGCACTCATGATAAACACCCACAACTGACAATGATCAAAAAACAAGTCACTTATACAATGTTATCATGTTAAGACATTCCCAAGATACCAATTTGGAACTAATCATCGACACTCTTTATAAATATTTTCAAGTTTTTTGAAAAATCACTCCATCACACTTCAAAATTTTTACTGACCAAAAACCAAATAGCTCTACTTTAGTTATTTGGGGGGTTGAGATAAATTATTCCTAGGTTTGCATTTTTAATCAGAAAATTTAAATCCAGTTTTGAAAAAAAATGCATAAAATGTATCTCATTTGTAAACTATCCTTAATTTGAAGGCTAAGTCAAAAAAAAATAAACGTGTTGAGAATTGCACCATATCTTATAGATATCAAGTTGTGAACAAATCAATCAAACCGTATCCGATTCCGTGGGGAAAACAAATTGAAAACAGTTTTTTTGAGTTCGAGTTTTATAAAAAAAAAGTAAAAATTTCATCAAATATATTTGAAATAAAATTTTATTTCAGGATTACAATTACTTTATCTTGAAATTAGTAAGTAAAAGAGGTGATTACCCTGGTATTGTGTTTTGGACATTACACAGCAACAAAGAAAACTGCTCACTGAGGGCTGCTGTCAATTCAAGTGTAGCTAACATTGTATCCACCTCTCTCGAACACCAACAATCCTTAATGAGGACGTCCCTGGTTTGTTAGCAATCCAAGTGTAGCTAACATTTGTACAAACTCTCTAACACCAACACTTTGATTAGTGAGGAAGTAGACTTGATACTTCCCATTTTTATAAACTAAATCATTTTAATATGACCAAGTTCATAACTATGCTTCGTACCTGGATACAAAGACTTGAACTAGAGACCTTTGAGCTTTTACTCTTTTGAACACAATTAAATTGTATTTTAGTATTTTGAAAAATATATTACTAATCTAGACACCTACTCCATTATGCCTGTTCCAATCAATCTTGGTCCATCAAAATTTACCCTTTCGTTAAACCAGTGGTGTTCCTAGACAATTCCATCATGGGGGCCACTGGGATTTAACCAAGCTCCCACCCATAGCATCGTCTGATATAAAAAAAATACGATGTCTCTAAAAAGAATTTTGGAGCTTCCCACCCCCAATAAAACTAATGGATGCCTCTCTCATTTATTTTGGATTTATACTTATATGGATTTATTTTAATTAGATCTCTAGAAATCTATAGGTTAACTTCATAAATATTTTTCAATTATTTAGGAGTTCATGTGTTCTTCTCCAACAAATAGTAATTTAATTTTTTACGAGTTTTTTGAGTGTAAAGCATTGCCTACCATCACAATTGTCACAAAAAATTAAACCAGAGTAAATTTCAAGCCCATTTCTATTTCCTTTTCATAGTTTATAGTGACCTAACGTACATGATTTGGAGTGTTCATATAATTTAATGACGTGTTTAGAAAAAGCATTATATCAATAATTCGGTGACCCTAGTGAAGATTCCTGCGTTCTATCAACCTTCAATATTTTCTATGAAAAGTGTGGAAAGGTATTTTCATTACCATATTTTCCATATTTGAAATAGTTATTTTCACTAACGAGGAAGATGTTCCACATTCGGTAGTAAATCCTTCAATTCGCATCTTCAAGAAAAAATTTACATAGTATTAGTATTTATTACAGAACGGCCTTACCATTCAAACTAAGCTATCCGCATTTAGTTTATTAAAATCGGATAAACGAGAGTAAAGTATAATATAGAAGAAATGTACCGGGTTTTGTGTAGAGGAAGCGAGGGAAACTGTTACCTAAAAGAAGCTTTAGTAGATAACAACAAGTCGGTAATTCAAACCTAGACCTCACCCCTCACTACCAAACCAAAAAACGTGTAATATACTCGGCACGCAACTGAATAGGGCTAATAATCACTAACCCATAACTTAAACAAATGAGATTATAATACAATCAACACCTTAATTTTGTGTATATCCTACGGACTATTTTAAACTTTTGGTAGCCAACACCACTCGATTACAAAACTTCTATCATTTCCAGTTTGACCAATTTAACGCGGCCACCTTTCATGTACAAGACTGTACTTTTTTTTTACAATTTATTTTTCAACATAACTATATTTTGGCACATTTTTGGCATATTCGAAGAATTTGTTAGAAGATAAACAAATAAAAATACGCCTAAATATACATTAACAAACACAAAATACAAATATTAGTGGTAATATTTCAAACTACAGTTACCTTTTAAGTGATTCAAAATTGTATTTCCGGTTAATTATGATTTCTTCTTTTATGGATTCACCATCTCTTTAAATCACCTGGATCGGTTTTCTTCTTTTGCATACTTTACTTGGAAATGAACGAGCTTAGACATTTTTTACACATAAATTCACATAAAAAGGTTGATAATATCAAGGCCATAGTCGGGAAATTTTATGAACAATATAATTGCTTTATATGGTTTTAAAACAATACCAAAATTAATGGACAAGGTTCAAATTAGGGGGCTTGTGTTACCAAAAAAGCACTTCAGAGAGCATCCAGATGTTTTTTAATAATTGTGGATTTTTTCTACCTTCGGCAGCTATGGTGTTAGGCTTTCCATAAAAAATATCTTCAAGCGCTTCTAGAGGTGTTTAATATTTTGAATTTTTTCTAGCTATGGCAGTTATGTGTTTATTTGCCATAAAAAATGCTTCTAGATGAGTTTTAATACTTAGAATTTGTCCAGCCTCCATCAATTGGGGGATGGGCCACCCCTGAAATTATTTGCTGGCTACGGCCTTGATTAAATACTAATTATATTTATCCAGATATAAATGGTAGCCTACGCTCAAACTAAAATATAAAACTAAACAATGTCAAAGGATACTGGTATCAAGAGACTGTACGCCTTTCACACAATAACATAGCTGATATGGCAAGAATGAGTCTAATATATCATAATATTAGCACTTGGTATGGTTTTTGTACCTCAATACTTTTCTCACTAGGTTTTGAAAAGTCTGCTAATGATCTTCATCCCCCACATATGTCCCCGGCGCCCGCTGGCCTGTCAATCAAAACACAAGCGGTCACTCCTACCTGTGTTTGGTTCTCAACGGTACGGCCCGGTTTGGCTGATTTTATTCTTTTAAAATCACATAATTCGGGCCAATTCCTATCCAGTTTTTGAAAATATGATAGGTAACGATTCGTATTAAAAATGTCAAATGAACCTAATTTATTGCTAAATAAGGAGAGTTAATTTAATTTCAAAATCCAAAGTAGTTGTCATAATAGGAATTTTTTTTGGTAAAACATGAGGTAAAGTCTGTCGCCGATCCGTTTTCAGTATTTAATAAATAAAAAATTATAATAATTTTGGAAATATGGTACAGACGTGTCTAAAATATGTTTACCATAAGTGCTATACTATCCGTACATCCAACAAAAAAAATAAGGCTTTTGCTTGTATTTCTTAATAACATGTAAACGAATTAGTATATGAAGTTAAATTAAGCATTATAACAATTTTAAACAAAAAATACACAACAATTTTTCTTCTATTATTACTTTTTAAATATTTTAATTCTTATTAAAAAGGCTCACAACCATAAAAAAAAGAAATAAAAATATTTTCACTAAAGCACAGCCTTAATTGCCACTGTACAAAATTATGTATGGGTGCTTTAAGCTTAGGACTCGAATGACCTAGAACTCAAATGTATTTGGGGTAATGTTCTTTATATATTGCCCCCGCTGTGGGATCTGGCTATATTGTTTGGGGTTTCCTTAGATTATTTACGGGATTGTGCCCCACTGTCTTTTAACTTGACTGCTGACAAGTAGTTGATTTGATTAACTCGTGTAATATTGGGTAACATTGACAGCAGGCCGCTCATAGGTATAGCCTTGACTATATTTAGTCGTCAGATTATTCTGATCTCACGCAACCCATCGAACCAAACCCATATGATTTTTGGTCCGTTATGTTACATATTAATAACTTTCAATACACTTCAATCCCAAATTACTATGGAGAGAAACTTCAGAGACCCTAACGAACAAAACATATGTATTTAATTGTTTCAAACGTAATAACTTTTCAATAAAACACTATTGATTCACATTATTCCTTCCTATATGTATTTGTAACCTTCACTATTACGTTAGAGGAGGGGGGCTACAAATTCAATACTGGTAGGTGCCATTTTTAAACTCTAAGCCTATTCGTCCATATATATACTCTATCAAGATAGATTATACTATTGACAACACTAGAAGAACAGCTGAAAATCCCTCAGCTGCTTAAACAACACAAAAAAAACCTTTTTTGCTTTGTTGGCTTGGAGATTCCTTTAAAAATTTTAAAGGGGTTTTTAATGATATCAAAAAAACTTAATTTTGTTTAGTTTTTTGGGGTGGCTGTAATCTTTACAAAGTAAGGGGGAGTAAACTGGTTTTTCACTAAAAACCCCTAAGCTTGGTCAGGCATCAAAATATAATGATAAATAAAGATAAAAAAAACAAATTTTTATAATTAGGGAAAAAAAAAAGAGATTGAATCTATATTTTCAGAAAATGAGTGAAAAAAAGAAATAATTTTTAAAATTTTACTTCCTCCACAGTCCACCATAATAAACATTTAAAAAAAAGCTTGAAAGAAGCTAGCAAAAATGTTATTTATTTTGAAAACCGATCTGAACCGGAGTTTGAGTACTAGTTTTCAGTAAAAATTTAAAGGATAAAAGAATCAGTAAAAAATACTAGTGTCGAAAAGGGAAAAAATCGAAATAAGTAAAGTATTATACTTTTTTCACATCTTTTCAAATCTGGGGGTATAGAAACATTGTGTTGGAATTCCTTCTGGAACAACATAGGTTTTTTCCCCCTTTAAAACTCAGAAGTGAAAAAGGCATAGGAAGGGAAAATAAATTTAAAAGCCCTCCCTGCAAAGCAAAGGGATGTTTTAAAATACTCAGTTCAAAATCGGAAAACCTGAAAACCAAATACCTAATTTTGTCAAATTTTGAAGGGGAAATTTGCAAAACCCCGGGGGAAAAGTTTTTTCAGTTAATAGATCTAGTGAAAAAATTTTGGGAAATTAACAACCCGAAAAATGGGGCCTGGATTTTAAAAGAGTAAAAGAAGCTTGAGGTGGAAAAACCATGCCCCAACAGAAAATTCGCCCAAATACATTTTGTGGGGAAATACAGAGGGGGAAAGGGTTCAATCCCGGTTTACTCCAATATTAAACTGGAACAGACAAATCCAGAGATCAAAAAATGCCCCAAAGGGAATTGTTGATCAGACCGTAATAGTGAATACGGGGGGGTTTATCAAACAATTTCCGGGCTGGGGGTGCGCCATCGGCTAAAAAGTTGTAGTAGCGATATTAAAACTTTATACGGTAGCTATAGCATCTCTTGGGCGAAACCCAAAACCAATTTTCACACATCTGGGGGGGTCGGGCTGTTTTTTTCGCGTCCTTTTAAATTTTTTGGAGTCGTTATGTGCCCCTGGGGGCGATTATCACGATGAAATCCGAAAATGAACATGCATTTGCGTGTGTGAATCTCGAGAAAAGTGGGGACGGAGATCAAAAAATTTTTTTACAACAATTGTTTGGGGAAGAAAGCATGGGCCATACACAAGGGGTTTAAAAGGGAAAAGCCCTTTAAAAGGGGGCCTTTTGGGATATCCATTGAGGACTACGAACACCAGGGGGGCCCAAGCAGCTCCCACAAAACCCACAATGGCCAATTTCAAAAATTTTTTTAAAAGTCATAATCAACGACGGCCCAAAATTCAAGACCTGCTGGAGCGAGGGGAAAATTATTTTTGAAACATGCCAAAAAATTATGACTTTTTTGAGTTGGGAAAGCACCTTGCACCCCCAAATTTGGGGATGGGAATCCGGACACTGCCCAAAAAGGGGCACTGCTCGTCGACGTCTTCAATGACTTCGTCAGGTTACCTCCATCGATGTAACCTTCTTGTCCAATTTTTTATCACTGGTGATGAGATTTGGGGCCCCCGTTATGACCCTGCCCCCAAAAAGCAACGATCCCCCCAAAATGGAAAAACCCAAATTCCCCAAAAAAAAAAAAAAAAGCCAGACAGGAAAAAGAGCTTTTTAAGAGCATACTAATTATTTATTTAATCCCAAAGGGGAAAGTGTTTTACAAATAATTCGTCCCGCAGGTCAAAGTCAAATTTTTTACGTTCTACTGTGACATTTTGCGGCGACTGATTGAAAATGTCGAAAACGTCACCCCAAGATTTTGGGGACAATAGATCTGGGTGTTGCACCTGGAATGCCCCAAATTTTTTATGCTTCCCTTTTCCCCCCCGAATTTTTTTCCAAAATTATGAAGGTGCTTGTACCCCACACCCCACTCCCCATTTAGCCCCCTGTACTTTTTCTATTTTCTAAAAGAAGATCAAGATGACCACTTTGACACCATTGAGAAAACCAGCCCCGAAACGCAGGTAGGACTGGACATTCCCAAAAAAAAGACATCCAGGGAGCTTTCCCAAAAAAAGGGAAAGCACTGGGAAACATGATACGAGTGGAAGGGGACTACTTCAAGGGTTTTTTGGGGGCCACAGGGCCCCATGGGAGGTTTTTAAAGAGTTTTTTTAGCATAGTATGGAAATTTTTTTGATTTCACCTCTTATGTTTCCAATAGCAGCAAAATTTTTCATAAACCTTTTCTATTTTTCAATGATTTCAGAGAAAATACAAATTCAAATTTAATGAAAAAATCATGAAACTGTTCATCAAGAAATTGTGGGAATGAGAGGAAACGTTTTAATGGAAATGTTGGCAGCCCTTTTTCATTTAATGCCCCAGCAAGTAAAAAAACCCTTTTAAATGACTAAGCCCGTGTGACTACCAAAATTTGGACCAAACAATGTGTATTTAGCGATATAAATACACGCCTACTGTAATATGGATTGAAAAAAATACAGAACTGAATCAGTAAAAAATTTCTTTGAAAAAAAAAAAAGCTGTTTTATATAATCACTAAAGATATACTTTCACCCCTTTTTAAATTTCCACACAAAAACTTTGTCCAAACAGCCCCTACAAAACAGTTTACAAAAAAATACATTCTCAAGCATTTAGATAGATGGATGGACCCCAAAAAAAAGGGCAAATTTACTAAGGTCAAATTTTGTCACAAAAAATATTCCCCCGACATACGAAAATTTTTTGATGGGGAAGCTGTAACAAAACCATTGAAACACAAACTCCCCCACAAAAAGATCGTAAAACAATCACCTAAAAAAATTTCAATTGGGGAAAAAGGGGTCCCAAAAAAAAATTTCTGTTTTTTTGGAGTATTTTTTCACAAATTTCGAATGTTCAAGATTTAATCCACGCAAAACTTTGGAAAAAGCCTTTCAAAATGTCATCCAGAAAATTAAAGCACCTTACAAGTGTTTTTGCGGCGACCGTAGGCGGGGCGGTACTGGTGACCGTTCCGAGCACAAAACAGGGAGCTACACCCCCCTTTTCAGACAGGCAGGACCACCGGTAAAAGTGAGCACCCCCGGTCACTCCTCTACTCCTCCCCGCGATAAAACAACAAAAAAAGGCCAGTAAGATGAGCCACGGCCCCCCTCCCCAAAAAAAAACATACCTAGTGCCGATCATTTGGAACAGCCACGTAGTTCCGAACTTTCCAAGGGGGGTGTCAACAAAAGGCCCAAAAACCAAATGGTAAATTCTCGAAAAAAAGAAATAAAAAATCAATTTTTTTAAATAAATAAAACCCTTATAAACTGCATTGTTCATTTTAAAATAAAGAAGTGTAAAATGGCATAAGTATAAAGATTAAGCTTTGGGGGGAAAAGGTTTTCCCCCAAACCTTCCCCTACTGACCAAGTATGTTGAGGCCCCGAGATAAGGAAAATGGAAATCTGAAATAAAAAACTAAAATTTACAAACAACCTCTTGGTCTAGTTATTTTTTTGTTCGATTTCACCTTCCCCTTTAACGCTCTTTCTCTTTCTTTAGTGCTCGATACATTTGGGCTTTTAAACCCACATAACTTCACCTCCCCCCCCCCCCCTTTGGGGGTCAAAACCAATCTGGGCTGCCAATTTCCCCCTCCAGCTAAAAGAAACCAGCATCATCACAACACAGACCCCCTTTTTCCTTCATACATAAAAAACCCCAAACAACTCACCCCCACTATTGACGTAGCAAGGGAGGACAGAAAAGTCGAAAACCGAGCTAAAAAACTATTTTAAAATTTAAGAAAAAAATTTTCCCTCCTACACCCTCCCCCCCCCACCCTGGTACCCCACGACCCCCTTCACCGCAGAATCACAACCAACTGAAAACCCCTCCCCCTTTCCAGTACAGGTCTTCCGAGACCGAACGCTGATCTCAGAAGACCACTTTATCCGATCCCCTAAAAAAAAAAAGACATACAACAGAGACTTGTGGACCCAGGCTTAGACACATCACCTCCCCCTCCACCTTTCCTGCCACAACCCGCACACTTTATCCCTTTAGGGAGCAAACCATTTTTTTTTCCCCAAATATAATTTTAATTGTATTAATTTTAAAATTTACAATTTTTTTATATTGACTGTTTTTTAACCAATGATTTAGTCAAAAAATATTTCTTTTTGAATATTATGAATTTTTGAGGGTTTTTACTTAAAAAACCCCAACCTTTCAAGAAAAAAGGTTTGGGTACCCATCGGGATAGTGGCCCACTTAAATAACCACTTTACTTTTATTAATGATGTTTAAAAATTTTGGGAAAATTTTTCAACTTTACAACAAATTATAAATGGATACATAATTAACTGCATTAAAAATTTTGTATTAAAAATATCAAAAATTAATTTTTAAAAAAATGTTTTGAACACAATAAATTAAAATTTTAAAATTCACAAAAAATTTATTTTAAATTCTATCGCCAAATAAATTGCTAATTCAACTAGTCACTATCATCTCACAAAAATGTAAACTGTAATAAGTTTTTTGGGAAAGGAAAGGGGGAAAAAAAGCCCTTTCAGAGTGCTACTTTTCAGGCTTTCATTGCGAAAAGATTCTTTTTTGGCTTTTGCTTTTCGTGCTTTCAGTAAGCCCATCGACGCATAGTACCTTTTTTCAGGGAAATGCAATCCAACCCACAAGTTTTTAAAGTATTCTGGGAGCACCCAGTATGTTTTTTTGAATTTAGATTTGCTTTAAATTGCACCCCCCCACCTGGGCTCCAGAAACTTCCAATAAGTTCATTTGCTATTGAGCTGCGGAATGTGAGATGGAAGATAGGCGTTTCTTTGTTAGTTTTTATTTAGTGGTCTCTCGAAAATAAATTTTTCGAAAAAAAAAAAAGCAAAAAATCAATTAAGTAATAGAATATCTTTATCCACCCCTCTTTTGGATGTTCCCCTGAAATTGAGTTGCTCGAGCCTTTGGGCAAATCTATCCACTCCCCCCATATAAATTTTTTGTAATCACTAACAAAACGAGGACAAGAAACGGTTTCTTTCTCACCTTTCTTGTTTCTTCTCTGTACTGGGGTTTTTGATCATCAGAAACGTGCATGTTGCCCAAGAAAACCCCCTGAATTTTTCTTCTATATCCTTCCGTTTCGGGAAAGAAATTTTGTCAGAAGAAGGAAACTGACTGGGCCCCCCTTTAAGTTCTCAAAACTACTTTTATAATGGTTTTTGGAAAATATTTTCTATTTTGCAATATTTTTTCCCCCAGCCAAATATCCTCGTTTTTAACAGCTTTCTTTTATATCTGCTGCTATTAAAAAAATCAAAAACAAAAAATAAACCCATAATCTGGAACGGTTTTGCAAAATTCAAGGGCTGTTCTTTCCCATAATGCTCCCCTAATTGGGAAATCTTTTTTTTGCCTTTATATATTTCAAAGTTCAACATAAAATCGGATACCGCAAAATGCAATTGTCCCAAATTTTTAACCACGGTTTAGGGTTTCATTGGTAGGTACTTTTTTCAGTGAAGGGTCCACCTTTGAAATGCACCAGCTCTCATCAACCGAAAAAATGTCGACCTGGATTGAAAACATTTCTGAAATTACAGTTCAATTCTGTTTAAAAAGGCTCATTTGTAAACTTTTTCAAAGGGTTTTTTCTCCTTTTCCTTGGCATGTTTTGAATTTCATTCAAATGAAAAAACGAATTATTTTCAAAAAACCCCTTTTAAGGACATAATTTTGCCTTTTTCCCGGGGCATGAAAAATTTGGGGCAGATGACCAATACAGCGTAAAAACTGGAAGGGGAAAAAAATCCATGATTATCAGGATCCCAAAAAGTAGCTTGAAGTTCCTCAACAGTAAGTTTTAAGTCTACACCCTTCCCGTAAACATAAAAAACAGACTGATCTACGGGTATAAGCATGAAAGTTTAAAAGTAAGAAAAAAGAAAAAATACTGAAGGGGGATGCAATTTTTAAACGGTACAATGGTTGTGAAAACCTCATTTTTTGGTATGAATTAGGTTTTCAGGTCTTTTGTTAAAATTTTAAAATTTATTTGATCCACTGCATTAGAAATTTCAATTTCCCCTTTCACTACTATCCTATCCCCGCATTTTTCCCATGAAGATCTTGGCTGAATATCGTAAAATTTTAACTCACGTCTTCAAGATTTGGGAAACAAGTTGAGTGGGAGCCATCTTGCGTTCCCTTTGTCACTTGCACTTGCTCTTCTTATGGAATCTTTAGCAATGGGAAAATTTTCTGGTATGTTTTCTAAAATTCTTCGCTTCGGAGTTCCCACAAAAATCAGAACCTTCACCTGATCCTCTGATAATCATCAAAAAAAATGCAAACACAATTTTATCAAGGAACATTCCTCTCAAGTCATTTTTTGCCCCCCCTTTCGGGCCCAAATTTTGTTCTAAAAGAAGAATTTTAAACCCATATATGTTGATAATTCCCTAAAAATTACAAAATTCATTATAAATTTTACTAAAATTATATATAATTAATAAACTTTATAAAACAATGATTCCTAAATTTTTAAAACCCTAGTCTTAGCCTGCCAGACATCCTTTCCAAACCCCCAAAATATTCAGCTAAATTCATATTTCATAAGGGGTGCATTTATCTCCCTAATAACATCTTTCCCCCAAAACAAAAAATAAGTGTTATTTATAAAAAAAAAAACTATTAGGGCTGGCAGAACTTAGATATCAGCATTAAACGAAACAAAGCCATGTACAAAAAAAAAATACATTTATGTAAATATGTATTTACAAATGTAGTATAGTGCTTTACAAGTACACTTACCTTGATTAATTTAAAATTTTGCAGTCTCCTAGGTCCTTTTTTATCAGCTATGCATGCAAAAATCAATAAACAGATACCCTGGGGATGTGTTTTTAAGGGAAAAAAATGAAAAACAGAGCCTCCCCTTGATAAAACTGATAAAAACTGCCCCTGTTCTCAAGATAACTTCACAGAGTGACATTGGTAAACCAAAAAAAAACCACTTAGAAAAAACGCTTTTTCGAATTCAATGCCTGCCAAATACTACAATGTGAGGGGGGGCAAGGGAAAAAAACCCACTGTCCGTTCTAGGAAGCTTGTCGAATAAAAAGGGTTCATTGTCAACACAATTTAGGGGAGAATATGACCCTAAGAGAAATTTGTTACAAAAAATGACCCCCAAAACCCATAAAGGGTTTTTTCCCCGTCTTTCAGAATTTCGGCCCCTCACTGACCCCCTTTATACGGCACATTCATTGAAAAATACTGCAACGAAAAAAACCCTACAGACGTAAAGGATACACGCCTCTTCTGGACCCCCATTGAGTTTTTTACACTCAAGCTCATCTCACAGAAAAAGAGGAAATTATCAAGAAAAGGGGAAAAAGGCCCTTTTCTCCTCCAACTACCCTCCTAAGAAACTGCCCTCCGGCAAAATAACCCAGTACACTCGCCCAAAAACTCCCGTCGCCCAGAACCCATCACGCCCCCCCGCACATCACTTTAACAACCGTCCCCCCGGGCGAGATAAATAAACAAAATAATTTCATATTACCTTTTAACAAAACTGTCAAAAAAATGTGGGAAACAGACAGTGTCTACAATGGGGCAAATTTCCCCTTTCCTGCATCAAAAATTCGACACCTATACCTTAACAACTTAATGAAATTTTGGTCAAAAAACATCTACAAGATAACTTGGAGATTTAGCCCCACAAAAACGTTTATAATGCTTTTAGGGAACATTTTTAATTTTCCCAAATTTTTTTCAAGTGAAATGATTGTCAAAGAGAAGTTGGTGCCTGCAGGGGTATATTCGGCGGGACGGGCCATATTTTTCAAGAACTTAAGAGAAAATTTGATGAAGCTGACCTTCGTGTTTTCCCCCCTTTTTTGAGTGGGGTTTTTTTGAAATAAACCCTTTGTTCCGATTGAGTCATTGTACTGTCAAATACACAGATTTTTTTTAATAAGCTACTTAGATTTGTTAAAATTTTTTCATAATTTTAAAAAAAATTTCCAGAATTTTGGAACAGGAAAAAAAAATACAATTAATCCCGCTTCAAATTTTGTCCCAAAAAACTTGACCTAAGATGCCCAGTTTTTATATCAATGCACATAATTTTTACGGTTGATGAACAAAAAAGCAAAATTTTTCAACAAAGCTAGGGGCTTTAACTGCTGAACTTGTGAAGTTTACACAATAATTTTTTTGAGGGCAGAAGACGAAAGTGACTTTAAGGACGTGGAAACATACTTTGTTCAGTGTGGAAAACAGGGTCTAATAAAGGGGGAGTGATTTCAAGGACCATCCCGCTAATTGACCTTCTACCAACGTCATATTCTGTGCTGGACACATTTAAAAAAGTGTTAATTTATCAAAGATATGTAAAAATTTTGTATCATGATTATGTAGAGGGAAAAATGGGGGTAGATTTGGTTGGGATATGTTTAAGGAAGTGCTAAAACCTGCGAAATTTCTAAAGCTTTTTTCCCCCCGAACTTACACGTCATGTACTTGCAAAACCTGTGCAACAAAAAGATTTTCCTGCGATATAATCCTCTCAAATTTTTCAACTTTCCCGCTAATGTACCACTAGCGATTTCTGAAACAAAAAAAATTCTTAAAATGTGTTTAATACAAGAGTGAAAAACTTTTTTTTGGTGTATACATATAAGGATTAAAAACCCTTATTAAATTTTTTTCATTTTTTAAAAATAAATCCTCTTCTTCCTTTTTATAGCTGCTATTGGGTTTAAAATGGTGGAAGGGTTACTCCGAGGAACTATTTTCCTGTCCTAAAATCTACTTGACTCCAAAAACCCTTCAATTTGACAATAAAATGAAGTGTATGGGTTCTCATGGTTCCTGAAAAAAACATCATCGCTGAAACACATTCACCATTTATAAAAATGTTGTCAAGAAAGATTCGTGCAGGACCACCCGATGTATCCCCAATTTAAATTACTTCTCAAAAGATCCAAAAACAAAAAAAAAAAAATTAATTCTCTGGACAACAATTTTCCCAAGGGAGGTAAAAAAAGGGGGCTGGATTAATAGGGGTTACAGCCTATAATTTAGTGTTGTGTAAACCCTCTGTTCCATTTTCCCCAGCATTACCCCTGAAAAACTGTCTACTCCGGGTGTCTTGCTCCCCTTAAGCCCTTTTTAAAAGAATCTTTTATTTGATGTATTATAATTTCTTATTTTTGGGGTTTGAACATCCTTTTTTTTTTTTATTTTTGTCGTTTTGATTACACGGGGGGCTATTCAAAAAATTGCTAAGGTGGCTGTTTCCAAGGGTTTGGGAGGTTTTATCTTTTTCCATTGGTGATGAGGCCCCAGCCCCATCTTTTTTTAAATTTTTAGTTATTAGTTTTTTATACTTTTTTTTTAAAATTTTTAATTTTTTTGGGGTTAAAATAGCTTTGAGTGATTTTGTTTGAAAATTCTCTTTCTTCTTTTTTAAAAGTTTCCTTCAATAATGTGCTCTCTTTTCTAATCACCAACCCTTTTTTTTTAGTGGGTTTACTTTTCACACTTTTTAGATGTTTCCAATAATACCCCCCTTCATATTCATTCATATTGTTTTTGTTTTTTCTTTTGGGGTCAAACTCGTGCTTATTTTTTTAAAAATCTGGTCTATATTGTTATCCAAAATTTTCTTATATTTTAAATTTTGGGGCCCCCCCGGGCCCTAAATCTTCCAAAAATAAAAAAAAAAAAAATGGTTTAAAAAAGAGTGAACTTTTAAATTAATACATTAAAAAAAAAAAAAATTATTTAAAAAAAATAGCAGGAGACCCAATCAAAGGGGGGGGGGCCCATCAGCCCAGTTAGGGCAAATAATAGAAGTTTTAAATTGAAAAAAAAATTTTTAAAAATGGCAGGGGAAAATACATACTCCAAATATGATACAAATTAAATGACACATTATTTAAAAAAGGGAATCGAGCTTACAATTTTCCCAGTAGAAGATTTGGCAAATCATAACAATACATCCCCCAAAGGGGCCCTCGTATTGCAACTAACAAGTACCGGTCCACCAATTGGACTATTTTTTAAAAATTTAAACAAAAAATTTAACGTTTTGTCATCCAACTCACGAACTGGAGATAAGTTAATTTACAATCAAATATATGTTGATTCTTAGTGGCCTGGAGACAAATTAAATTACAGAAAATTTAAAAGGCTAGAAACCTTTGGGTACAACGTTACTAAAAAATGGCTCTAAGATAAACTACCAACGGGCCCCTAGTGACGGATGAAAAAAATTAACTTTAAAAATCGGCAAAAAAAACCTAAAAAAGATTAAAAGCGTGACAAAAGGCTTCAAATAATTTATTTTATATAAATAAACTGGCCATAAACGTGACAAACTAATAATTTAAAAAATACAACATATCAAAGTGAAATCCAATAGAAAAATACGATGGGGAAGGGGCCCCTAATACAATATTTACGATAAAATATAAACTGGCCATCTAGTGGAAAAAACCCAAAAAAACGTATGGCCCACGGCCTGGGTTTCAAGCACTAAAAAGGCCTTTAAAAAACCAAACAACGGCCCAAACTAGTGACAAATAATATTAGCCCCTTTCCCAAAAAACAAAGTGATCTCAAAAATATAAAAGTGATTGCAAAGGGGCCCCTCGAAAAAATTTTATTTATACAAACCCGTCCCCATCAAATGTCAAACAAAAAAATTTAAAATTTAAAATTTTAAGTCCCAAAAAAGGGAAAATTTTAAAAACTAAAAAATCTTAAGCCGAAAGAGAATTTTTGAAAATATGGGGGGATCACAACTGCCGCGATAGCGCCCGGCCCTTTCCTCCGCTGAAACCTGGGAAAAGTGACTAACTACACAAAGGGTTTAAAAATATCCCAAAATAAGGCCCCAAAAAACATAACCACGTGATCACTGAGACGGAAATTTTAAAAAAACGCAAAGGAGGGTGGGGGGGGATTGAAATGGAAGGGGGAAAACGGTGCAGGCCCTGACTCAATATAAAATATGGTGCTGTACTAGAATGTTTTAGTTTGGGAAACCTTTTTGTACGACTCTACCTTAAAAATACACAAACTTAGGCGTGACATAAAAGTGCCTGAACACAATGTTTAAAAATCTCGCCAGTTTGGGGGGGAATGTGGACGGGCAGCGTGGGTCGGGGGAAAAGTATAACGGGCTGTACGGGCGGTGTCCTCTGGGGGGAGGTGTTCAAAATTTAATGTTGTTTTAATTTATTGCAATAAAATTTTTAAAAAAAACGGTTTTTTCGTTTTTTACTGTTTAAACCCCGTTTTTTGCATTTTTCTAAAATTTTTTGTTTTTGCAACTACGGGTTTTTGGGTTTGATCCATGTCTGTTCTCATTTTTCTCACATTTTTTTATAAAAAACTCATTGACAAGCTATAAAATAAATTTAAAAAGGTTTAAATGGGTTTTAAGTCTCGACACGACCTGGACCAAGTCATCGACAGGCTCCAGTAATAGGAGGGTCAAGTCATCGACAGAAAACCCATCGACAAAATTAAAACAAATATTTGGAAGATTGAGTGGGTCAAGTGGTCGACACCAATGGGCCCCATGTCATTGCACTAAAACCCGTCAATAAAAGTAAACACATATTTTCAAGGCAAGGGGGTCAAGTCATAAACCAGGGATAATAATACACCTTCAATAACTTTTTTTTAATGAAAATATAATATAATATATAAAAAAAAACTAAGAATTTGTGTGTGTGTGTGTGTAATGGGCACTGCGTTTATATATCACAAACGGGGGTCGGACATTTTCAAAAGTACCTCTTGTGCATGAAACTGTCCCACCCCCAAAGCTGGAATTTTAAAAATTTGAATAATATAATAAAATTTTAAAATTTAAATTAAAAGCTTGTTGTGGCTTTTTAAATTATACACAATTTAAACCCCATCAAAAACACAATAATAGAAATTGGTTTGTCAAGGTAAAATAAAGTTTTTACTATACTTTTTAAAAGTTTTTTTAAAAAACCAAAACCTTCAGGTTTTTTAAACCAGTGATCCAAAAAAAGGTTTATCGCGTATTTTTCGGAGCATCCATTAAGTTTAAAAATTTATAAAAACAACCTTTTTTTTTTTCAATGTTTTTCAATATCTTTTTTTTTTCCCAAAAATCACACCCTAAGAAATGGTAGTTCATACAATTTAATTAAAACTAAAAAAAAATTTAAACAATAGACACTTAAAATCAAGATTAATTCTACTTTTTTGGGGCGATTCAAAATAAACATTATTTAGTCTTGAAAAAAAATTTAAAAATAAAAAAAATATAAATTCGAAGTTTGAGCTAAAATACATATTCAAAAAAATTTGGTGCTGGTTAGTTGGGGGGTTTAAAAATGCCCAAAATTAAATAATAATTTAATTTTCATAAGATTCTTTCTGCCCGGGTGGTAAAAAAACCCCACCTCAATTCTCCATTAAGTTATTATTTTTTAAATTTTAAAAATTGAAGCGGTAAATGGGGAAGGGGTTCCTCCCCAAAAGATTACTAAACCTAGTATATAAAAAACACTTTGTGGTTATGTAGACCTTCCTGGAGAGCCAAAAGGGCGATGGACATATACATTTAAAACTTTGAGACCCGGGAAATTGACAGATCAAAAATGATACAACTAATATAGAACACTATTTTAAAATGTTGTTTAAATTAAAATTTTGGGTAAGTATTTAAACCCACCATATTGAAAATAATGAAATAAATCAAAAAAATTTCCAAAAGGGGAATGTGGGGACAAAAGGGGCAGATTAAGGGGATACTAGTTTCAAATCAAACCCAAAAATTTTTTTAATATTTTATTTTGGCATAAAAGAAAATTTAAAAATTTTCTAAGTTGGAAAATTTTTAAAATTTTTTTGAATTATTTGTGATTTATTAGAATTTTTTTTATTTATTTTTTAAAATTTTTTGCATTTACTTAAATTTGCTGTTATACATGTTTTTTTATCAAGCCACTTACCAACAATTTAAAACCCCGTTCAGCTTTACGTCGTAATTTTTTTTAGTGGATTATGGGAAGCGTTTGTTTTTCCCCCCCGGGTCTTGCACTCAAATATTTATAAAAAACTACAGAACAATAGATATATTTCTCTGCCCCCCCAAAACCACCCACAAAAAGCAGCCGCTTGATAAAAAAATTTTTGGGGGCCCCCTGAAGACGCATTACAGTGAAAGGAAAAAATGTTTTTGAAAGGGAAAAATGGAAGGCCATATCCCCTTTTGACATTGCCGAGCTCTTCTGTAAAGCCTATTTGAAAGTTCAAATGGGGGCATCACAGAAAAGGGGGTTTTTAAGTCACTTTGGGAAACTACCCACCAAACAGAAATGTAAATTTTACCATTTAAAAAAATTTCCTAGAAATCCAGCCCCCTGTTAAAGAGCCACCTTGAAAACCCCCCTTTTAACAACCCCTCCATTAGGTTACTAAGTAAAGAGGTTTTACGTTTTTTGCTTGGTCCTGAACAGAAATCACCTATCCCTAAAAATTTTAGGTAGGGAAGAGCCTCAGAGAGGTAGGGGCCCCAGGGAAAAACTTTTCAATAGTCACATCATCTCCATTTAAAAAAAAAGCTTGAGGAATCTATTTTAAAGGGGAAAATTTTCCCAAAGGTTTTCCCAAAAAGCAAAAGGGAAAATCAAAACAGCAGTCAAAATCCAAAAAAGGGACCATCTCTGATGAAAAAACATAGTGCAGCAAGAAAATTGGAACCAAAAAAAACAAGGAAGAAACGTAACAATAAAAAAAAAAAATGGGGTTCATAAATACAGCAAACCTATGAAACGGGGAAAGATGAAAATACAAAAGTAAGACAAGTAAAGATCTCAGATTCCCTTCTGAAGAAAGTGTACCCAAAGAGCCCCGTGGACTGACCAATCCAAGTGATAAGATGCGGTTGTTTGTTTTGCCCACGGAAAAATTTTTCCCAAGACAAAAGGAAGAAGGGGTCAAAAGTTTTTTTGTGTGTGAGGAATGGGCACCTTTTTGAAGGGTTGGGGGCTGAAGCAAGCTATTTTGTATTGATTTTGCAAATAACATTTTGGGTTTTCTATTTAAAATAATTTTTTTTTTATTTTATTTTATTTATTTTTCAAAAACCCTTTAAAAATTTTATATTCTAATACTGTTCAATTAATCGATAACAATTTACTGTTAACCCTAATCCATAAAAAAATGAATATACTATATTTAATTTTGGAACACTTTTTTTTTCCCTTTCCAAAAATGCTTTTTTTTACATTTTAATTTTTTTTAAAATAATTTTTTTATTCAATTAAAAATAATAATTTAGTTACTTTAGTAGACAAAATAAGGGAAACCCCCTTATTGAATATTTTGTTTTTATATTAATTTAAAAAAAACATTTTTTACAAAGCAAAATGAAATGGTATTCCATATTTGGCGTAATTCCTCTATCAGTCCTTTTTTATTTCCCCCCAAACAAACTGCCCATCGCCGTAAACAGCATGTTCACCTAAAAAAGCTAGTTTCTTTGATGCGAGACGTCCGTTCCTGGATTAAATTTGGGGATACCATTTGTGTCTTTTCTAACGAGCCGGAGAATATATAATATCCACAGCCGGGCATGATGTAGCGACCAGCAAGGAGGAGGGGGAAAAAATTCCTCGACTTCTTAAGGTCGACTCGCGAGTAACAGCTCCAGCTCTTTCAGTCGACTCGGGGAACTTTTGATGAGAGGGGGGGTAACATTATCAAATGGGCGTGTTTCAGTCAATATCTAAGCAGCGCTTCTTCTGATGGGGCGGGGTCTTCGAGGTGGGTATGTAAAAAAAAGTAAATAGTGTTACAAGCTAGAAATAAAAAAACCCGTAACCCAGTACAAAAACCTTGATGACGGGCTTCAACGATTAATATTCATATTTTGAGGTATAAGGGGCTAAGCCATTCAGCCCTTTAAACAAAAATATTTAAACTACCAAACCATAGCATAAAGCAGAGCTTGCGAACTTAAAAAACCCCCGGGTTTTGACCAAATTCACGGAAGTTTAAATTTTCCGTAACACGCGCATTTACTTTTGTACCAAACTCGCTCTATGTCTAGGTATATAAATTACATTTCTACCTATAAAAAAATTATTTATAAAAAATTTCATACGTTTTTGATAATCGACCGGGAAACCTTTTGAAATAGAAGAAGATTTATAGGAAAAAAAAAAAAGGACCCAGCATTTTAAAAGTTTTAATTTGGGAGAGATCCCTGGGGGACATGTGAAGAAGGAAGGCTTTTTGAGATGAAAAATTACCAGCTGACCTTCTAAAGGGGAAAACTAAGAAACAATGGATTATTAGCTCTGACAACAATTATAAGTGGGCTTTACAAAAACAGGATAGTGGCCTTTATAAACGTAGCCATGACGGTTTTTTAAAGAGAAGAAGAAACAAGCCAAGAAATGCAGTGACCACAGTAACATCAGCCCTCATTCTATTAGGGGGGGAAAGATCGTGGCAAGAATTTTCAACGGCGACTGGAAAAAGAAATAGGTTTGGTGATGGCAGAAAAAGAAATTTTGGTTTTAAAAAAAGGGGAAAAAGGGAAACCCAGGACCCATCGGTATGTTGAGAATAATTTCAAAACAGTGAGGGAAAAAGTCAATGAAGTTTTTCTACATTGGTTCAATTGATGGGCAAAAGGTTTTCCCAATAGAGTAAAATGGAAAAATCTGATGGAAATAATCAAGAAGATCGGGATCAAATGTAAAGGGGCATAAGGGTGGTTGAAAACCCGTAGCTGGGACAGCGTTTGAATTTGAGGGTGAAATATTAAAAGACCAGCAGCATAGAGTTGGACGGGGGAGTGAGAAGGGAGTCTCTTTTTGACACAGTCCTGTCCAATATGTATGGCAATTTGGGTGGTCAGAAAAGCTATAAGGGACGTGCTAATTTTAGGAAAAGGGGGCGGTCATCATCACAAAGATGATCTAGCATCACTGGCCCCAAAAAAAAAAAGAGTTTTAGGAAAAAGATGGACCAGCTAGTGGAGATAGTGATCAAAATATAGATAGTGATTTCAAAAAATGAAAAGCCACTAAAAAACAAAAATTTTGGGAAAACAGGAGTTGGAAAACATAGCTAGTTTTAAGGCCCTTGGAAGTCGCTGACAAAAGGATGCCCACAGCACTAAATAAATTAATTATAGGATCCTTTTTGGGCCCAAAGGGAAACTTTTATAAAGATGAGGTTTTCTGCTGATCAGAAAAATTTTAGTTTGGAACTGAGGAAAAAACTGATGAAATTTCTACGTAATTTGAGCATTACCTTGTATGGAGTAGATATTTGGGGCCTTTAAAAAGATGGAAAAGAAAAATTTTTGATAGCTTTTAAATTTGGGCTGGGGAAAAACTTGAGAAGATCAGGTGGACAAATAGGGTGACAAAAGAAGACGTTTCCTTTAAAAAGATGGTGAAAAAATAACCTTTTGGTTGTGATTTTTTAGCGCAAAGCAAACTGGATCGGGCACATCCCTTTGGAGGAACTGTCTTCGGGGACGTCATAGAAGGAAAGGTTAGGGGAAAAAGGACTTTAGGAAAAAGGGGTAAATTTAAATATTGGATGATTTAA
This sequence comes from Timema cristinae, assembly GCA_039000515.1. Taxonomy (NCBI): domain Eukaryota; kingdom Metazoa; phylum Arthropoda; class Insecta; order Phasmatodea; family Timematidae; genus Timema; species Timema cristinae. The sequence goes on along the minus strand of JBCFYV010000504.1, from coordinate 19,208 downwards.
AGGAAATAAGAAAATTTCTGGAAACAAAAAGGGGGAAGCAAAGAACAGTGCGCATTTGGGGTTTCTGACAAAAGGAAATTAAAACCCGTCGTAAGACAGAATACCTCCTAGCAAAAATTTCAATTTCTTTATTATAGTGCTGGCCAACAGTCGTAAGACCTATTATAAAATTTTCACTGATAAGTTTCAAGTAACTTTAAAAATAAAAAGGCGTATTCTCCGTGTTTCTAGTCCTGCCCCACATAAACCCCTAATGATATGGACAGTTTTTTGTTTAATTTATGCTTGTCCCGTGCCAAAAATCTGTGAATAAAAAAAAGTTTAAATTTTTAATAAATATATATGTAATGAATTATTAATTTTAAAACTTATATTGGTTCATATCCCAAGAATACAGTGTTTTAAGAAAAATTTTTCTTTCCCAAAAAGGGTTTTACTAATACAATAGGAAACCCAGGGCTTGCTGCTTTAAAACCCCGGGAAAGGGATGGGGAGGGAGGCGCTAATGACCTTGCCCAATGTCTAGGAAAGTTGCAACAATTTTCTTTCCGTTCGCCCCCCCAATGGTTCGGGTTTTTAAAATCCCAGGTCATTCTGTTCATATGAAGCAAACTAAATATTGTGCAACAAAATTAAAAAAAGATTCAAGAAACATAATAAATTTTTTTATTAAACTAATATAGTATATTTAAATAAAATTTCAAAAAAATAAAAAAAATTAATTGTTTAAAAATTTTAGTTTGTTAGGTAACAAGCTTTTAAAATTTTACACAGATTAAATACATTGATTTTATGTTTAAGTACCTAGTCAAATGTATTATCATGTAAAAGGCAAAAAACTTTTAAAACATTTTTTTAAAAATTTAAAAAGAATCAGCACGAAAAAAAGGGGAAAGGGGGGCGGGGGGGGGGGGACGGGAAACCAAAAAGGTGTATTGGCAAAAATTTTGTTGTTCTTTAATAGAAAGGATTCGGGGAGTTTTACTAGTGTTTTTTTGGGTTTTTCTAAACCCTTAAACTACAAATTTAAAAATTTTTAAAATTAGCACCGGTTTTTACTACCCTTTTGGGGTTTAAAAACGCATTTCGCTAATGTGTAATGGTAGGGTGATTGTGAATAAAAAGAAGGCAGTAGAATACAATGCCCAATGTTGAGGGCACAAAGGGGAAAAGTTTTATATTTGTGGTGTTTTGTTTTCCCCCACCCCTCAACCCTTTCCATCCCCTCCCGCGCCTCGTATTTTGTTGGCTCGGGGGTTTAAATTCTCTATCCCTCCCACCCCAACTCATGGGAATACGGGGATGGAGGACTAATGTGTTGTTGTGTGTGTGTTCATCCCCCCTCCCCTCCCGCGGCGGAGATCGCGGACGGCCTATCTTTTCTCTCTCTCTCCCTTCTCCACCTCTCACACTCTAAATCTCTCCCCTTCCTCCCCTCTCTCCACTCTCTCTCTAAAAAGTAAAGAGGTAGTTTTTTTTTTTGGTATAGACCTCCTCCCTCGAACAGTTTTTTTTCCCAGAGCGTCTGAAAAAAATACATTTTTAAAAATGATTTTTTTTGTTTCTGAATGAAAACATACATACCCCTTTTTTTAAAAAAGGGCCCAAAAACCCTTTAAAAAGAATACCTTTTATTTTTTGAAAATATGACCCAAATTTAAAAAAAAATAGTACAACTTTTTATTTACCCCAAGGGTTTTTTAAAAGTTTAATGATGATAAAATACATACACAAATACAAAAATTTAAATTCCTCTCTCTCTCTCTCGGAAAAAAATATAGCCCTTTCACTCGATGCATACAAAAAATCTCTTTCTTTAAAGTAATACATATAGTTTTTTTCATCTTGTCTAAACATGTACATACTTCTTAGAACGCACCGCGAACCTCCCCACTTGAACAGTTCGTACTCGCCTTCACCTAGATATTTCATCCCCCCCCTGTGAAGCTTTTTTGCGACTCCTTTTACCGCGCACCAAATTTTTACCCGTAAGATGCACTCTCCCCCAATATTTTACGTTATGATGTTCTGTTCGCCCCTTTATCCTCGCTGACCTCTTCTCTCCCCCTTTGAGGGGGGAAAAGTTGTACGTTTGATACTTTTCAAGTTCGGGATGCTCTTGACCCATCGAGTTCCTCACCTCGATTCGACCAACTCACGCAAAAAGCGTTTTTCCCCCCTCCAGCAAATCAACCCAAAGGGCAAAGGGTGTAGAACCGCGTTCGCCGGACCAACTCGATTCCTGGAGAATTTGAGGGCCCCTCCCCCTTTCCCTTGAGATTTTAGACCGGGCAAGCGGTAGAACAGCGTTCGACAACTGACCGATTCCCACATTCCGGGATTATGGGAAACCGACCAGTGCATGGAAAATCGCAGCACTCGCGTAAAACCCTTTTTGGGGGCCCCCGCGATGTGGGATTCTAAACCGGGCCCTTCAGATCTTAATATCGGGGTCATGTCCCCAGACGGTAACCCAACGCCTAAACATGTTGAATGAGATACGTCTCCCACCTTCCCCAGCCGCTTTTAAAACGCTCGGGGTGGAGTGGGGACGCGCCCCCCCCCCCCTTCTACACTATATCCTTTGCTTCGAACCACAAAAATTGGGAGAGGAGTCGAACCCCAAAACCCTTTGACATATACCTATTTCCAGATCGTTTTTATTATCTTCACTACAAGGTAAACATCCGTATACCCAGGTCTTTCAAGCTCCTTACCGTAGAAACCTCCCGTGATAGGGTTAAACCCTTTTATATCTTCGAGTAGGAATGCCCCGGGATTAAATCTCGACGACGTTTTTCGTATTTTAAAACAATTCGGTCGACCAGTTTCGCATTATAAAACCCTTTTTGGGAAAAAACCCCTTTAAAATTCTGATACGAACTATTTTCAAACCACTTTAAAAATGTTCCCGGGGTGGAATCTAAGCTCTTTAAACGGTTTTTAGACGGGATGTAAAAGTCTATCGTCCTTGCGTCTATAGGTCTCATCTTTATGGGCGAGTGTACCGTACGGTTGTTCCCTCCAGTAAGGAAAAAAATCAAAACGATCCATCGATAGGATCCTTTAGCCGGAACCTCCTCCACATCATGTTTTTTTTAAAGGCGTTTAAATCATTCCCCACGCTAGCCTTGGGGGGGTTTCTGTATGTAGAAAAATGATTGATCCTCTTTCTCTTCATATTTTTTAATTCCCCCTTGAAAAAATCTGTCCTTATCCGTTTGGAGATGACGTACGGGAGGTAGACCTTTGTCGGTCACCTTGTCGAGGGGGAGAGCCATTGTGCGCTTTACATTCTTACCCGTCTTAGTCTTGACGGGGGGGGCCCAAGCCCTCTTGGGAAAACCCCTCGATGACGGTGAAAGGTACTTGAAGCCCTTATTCGATCCTGAGTAGGGTATCAACTTCCACCAGATCGGCCTGAAGGAGCTCTTTTTTTTAAACCTCGTACGCTAACAAGTTTCGAGGAAACGTCTCTTGGGGGGGGCGATGAAGTTCCCCGCGCAAACTCCTACTTGACGTTTTTGGGGGTGATTGTGATAAAATACCGAAAGAAAGAACGTCTTTATTTTTAAAGATTCTGGCCTCGCGTAGTTTCTCAATGATAGAAACGATCTCGTTTTTCCCTGAGCGGAAAAGACCCGGGCCCCGTTTGAAAGCCCTGCAAGAGTCGTAAACGATCGAAACCAAATTTGTAGGATCGTCCCAATAGAATAATCGACCCCTTCCCCGTCCCCCATCTTGTATAAACCCCCACCCTCAACTCCTCCTCAAACAAAAGGTTTTATGAATAACGAAAAAATTTTATCCGGCTCTTTTTCAATTTCTTCCACGTTGAAACGTCCCCCCTTTTAACTTATAACCACTTCACCCTTAAGTAAATTCAAAGTCCGACCTTCCCGCATGGGTTTCGAATCCAAGTGATGTAATAAACAAAGTTTAACCAGAGTCTACTAACTTTAGGCACGGCGTCAAAGGGTAATGAGGGGATACCTATTTTCCCCAAAAATGGCCCCCGCATCGAAAAACCCCTTTGTATTGTCCCCTTACTAAAGAACTCTCGCATCAAATCGTTGTAAATGGGGTTGATCACGAAAGTTTCCCCTAAGCTAGCACTTTTAACTTAAAACGTCAACGTCGTTTTATTTTCTCGAGACACTTGATTTAGTTTCCCAACCCTCCCCCCTCATACTAAAAAAAACCTTTTTATTTTAAAACTTTTTATCGCAAGGGGGCTTTTGTCGAAAATAATACAAAAATGGGGTTTTCACCTGGGATGGAGAAAAAATTTCCGCGTTGTCAGAAAACGGAAAAACCCATCCCCTTCGACGAGCGAGAGAACTTTGATAAAAAATTGATATTTGGGGCTGGTACAACAAATTTAGAGAAAAACTTTACACGTTTTTTAAGCGTAGACCGTTAGGTTCCTCTAAAACCCTAAACATTGGCGTTTGGTTTTCCCGAAATTTCGAAGGTCCGCAGATGATGCAGCAATAGTATCAGGTAACAACGTCCCCGTGTCTCGAGGTAAGGCCCCCCCCCTCATCGTGATCGTTTTTTTGTACATTAAAAAATTTTTGTCTTTTTTCTCGAGCCGCATTTTGGACTACTTCATCAAAAATAATGCGCGCGCCAATTAAATGCTAAATCAGTACGTGTCATGAGACGAAAAAGGGGGGGGGGATTGTTGGAAAAATAATCAATAATCTACCGTTTGAAGTGCTATACCGGGAAAACCCAGTAATGCGGACCGGGGATAAAGTTGGAAAAACATTGAAACGAGTTAGCCCGGGTACTGTAAAGAACACGATATTGCCTACTCCAAGGTAAAAAATTTTTGCAGGACGTTAAACAGCAGATCGTGAACTTATCGAGAAATCTGGAAAAATTACACGCACCTGACTCAAATTTGGGGTGAAAAGTTTGCCGCGGGGGCGGTCACCAACGCGATGAAAGTTTAAAGTAAAAGAGGGGTTCAGGTCTAAAGAAGAAGAAAAAACTAAAAACCCGTCATCGGCGAGCTACAAACAAACTAGACGCCGTAAGAAAAGGGTGGAATTCTACCTATACAACCAATGATCGCAGCGCTTGGAGCCGTTGCCGGAAAGGACCGCAGGAAACACGAAGGCGGAACAAATGCTAAGGCAAAATACAAACAATTGAACGAGGCTCAGAAAACATAATCGTACGCTCGAAGCTATCGCCATGGGGAAAGACATGTTCTACGCCCATTACCCGAAAAGAAAAATACTACCTAAACTGCCCTTACTGAAACGGATCTACGCAAGTACCCGCCATGTTAAAAATCCCCTTTTTTAGAGAGTATTTGCGAGAGACGTTTTCCCTAGCGGTCCCCCCTTTGGGGAAAAATAGAAACCCCAAATCATCAATTTTGATGATGATAGGGTAAAGGAACGAAATTGGGTGGCTTATAAGAAAAAGGGCGGACGAGCTGATTATTTCGATAGTTTCGGTGAAAAAAGGGCCCCCGCTCGAACTTGTTCGATATCTCGGAGGAATACCCATCACCAAATAATCATACTCGGTATCAAGATTTACGGGACCGTTTTTTTGTGGTCATCTTTGTTTAGCTTTCCTTAAATACCGCGTTGAGTTCGATATTAGAAAATATGTCTATGCCCTTTTACCTGACGGGCCCAGACTCGAATCTGACAGAAAATATTTTCCGCATACCCCGCTGGGAGAAGAGAATCGGAAGAAGAAGGGTTTTTAACGGACTGATCAATCGGGCCACGTTCAGTTCCATGCCGAACATTGACAAAAGTAAAAAATAAATTTTATTGTGACGGTAAAGAGAAAAAAGTCCCCCCGGGGGTCCCCAAAGAATTTGAGGCTTGGATCGATTCTTCGAAGGGAATCCCCGAGAAAACGTAAAGCTCTCATTATGGGTGCCCCTAGCATTTTAAAAGAGCAATATCACTTGCAAAAAACCAATCGACTTTACCCGACCGGGCCCACTTTTTCATCCTTGCAAGGGTTCGACCCCATCATACCCTGGGGGGAAAAAAAAGACGCACATATCTACCAATCCGTGAAACTTCAGGGAAAAGTGATCTGCGTAGAATGTTGTCTCGCAAAACGGCGCTTACGTCAACGGAGAACCGGTCCAAACCTTGCACGAGTTCAAACCCAAACCCTCCCGCCGGGGGAAAAGAAAGTGGAAGCGCCTAGCAATATCATTTACCTTCCGGTAACGAAACAGAATAAAATCTATCGCTTACGACTTGTTGACGAAAGAGGCGATTCATCAACTTTAGAGACGAGACGATATCGCTACGTCTGCAAACTGAAACGAGTCGGGGGGTGAAAAAGGACTTGAAATAGATAAAACGAACGGCCCAAAATCTTCCTCGAAACACTGAGAGAAGGACAGTGAAAGTGTTAACACCTGCCAATAAACTCTATTTAAGACGTCTAGGTTATCGTTACGAAAATAATGGGTGACGGCCCCGGAAAAAACTGAATTGGGGAGTCTGCCGCTTTCGATACGGCCCTTTAGCAGTTTCCATATCAATTTCCCACGCCTCGTATAAAATTTCCCCTCCATTAGCTAACGGGAACGAGCTTTTGGAATCTATCCAACCCGAAGGGGTTTTGCACATACCGCCTGCTCCTCTGCATATCAAAGGACGGGCTACTTTTGAAAACGGAGAAACCTGGGGAATACTTCGAGGGTTTTTAAAAACGGAATACTGGGATATTTTCTCAAGAAAAACCTATGAGATCAAAAGGGGGAAGAGATTGATCAATCGAAGATGTGGGGATTTCGAAATCAGTTTTAAAAAATATCTATCTATAAAAAATGGTTGACAGACTATTTTTTCAAAAGCCGGTTGGAGGTTTTTAAGGATTTTTAAAGTACACCGAAAAAGGCATCTTTGACGTATGCATCCCTTTAGTCTCATAAAAGGTTTTTTTTTTAAGACTATTTCCGAATACTGATAACGCGAAACAAAAGCTGGTGCAAATTCGTTCGACCGGTTGACAAAAAAGCTTTACAAAGATCACCCCCCTGCCGCAGAGACGCCCCCAGGATTTGATTAAGTAAAAATAAATTAGCTTTTTACCGCAAATAAAGATGACGGTATCAATCGTCTCAACCTGCTTAAATTTTATCAAAGCGGGAGGATCAACGAGCTGCCTTTCCGTACTTGGGGGTTTTTCGAGAACCCCCCCGTACCAAACCCTAATCAAAAATAATTTTACCGTGAAAACGTAACGTTGCTGGAAAAAAAACCCCCTTACGTTGTTTTCGCGCTTTTTTACCGAAAGGGGAAAAATACAAAGGCTACAGATGAAGTATTTTTGACCATTGTAATTTACGTAATGCTAAAAAATATCTAAATTCTAACAAGTACCCTTATGGGATATGAACTTAAATTTTTTCAAGATTCCTTCTTGAAATTATACGAAGACTACGCCCAAATTTCCAGACTTTTTACACGGAAAAAAACGCCTCTTTACATTTAAATTGACCCTTTCCCCCTTTCAAGTCCACGCACCCATCTTCGTGTTTTCCCCCGCTAGCCGACAGGGAAAATACTCTCAAGGACGGCATGGTGACGTGCGTATAACTTTTGAGACGGGGGAAAATATCCCGGTAAATCCCAAAAGGCGTTTTGTTTAATCATACACGATAAAGTTGTCTGTTATAACCCTTCAAGCAGTGACTTTAGCAAGATGAAAACATAAACGAGACAACATTGTACAAAATCGGCAACCTTCCCCTCACCTCAAACTGGAGGGGGGGGGGAAAGTTCAGTACACATAAAATCTATTTTAAAAGGGGAACTGGGAAAATGAGTCGGCTACAGAGTATCTCAACGCTGTTTAGTGACAATAAAAAACTTAAAAAACCGTGAGTGTTCCTGTACCGTAAAAAAAATGTCCGTCTGCTCAGCGAATGGTTTAAGAATTTTAAGTTTGAGGGGGGCAAAACTTTGCGATCTGCCCAAAGGGGGTGCGATGCGAAACGATACAAAGTTGGGTTATTCCAGCTTTGCTTCTTTAGTATTTTTTTATAAACGAGAAATAAAGAGTACATTAAATTTAAATAAGTTATCATGCTTCTGCGGTCAAGACGAATTTTTACACGGTCAGACGGAAGAAAGAAAAACTACGGGGCGCTTCTAAACTTCGCTTGGAAGGAAGAATAAAACTTCTGGGGAAACGAACGAGGACCCACGAAAAAAAGGAAAAAACCCTGCGAACGGGGCCCGAGTGAACACTTTTAATCTAAAAAAATTTTTTTCCACAGCTACCCCGCAATGTTTTAAAATTTTAAAAAAGTTTATTCCCGGTATAAGTTTAATTTTTTTTACAGCTACTGCAATGTTTTAAAAAATTTAAATTATAAGTTTAATAATGGGGTAAACTTTTTAGCGTTTAAAATTCTTTGTATTAGTTTAATACCCCTTTTTTTTTGTAAAAAGGGAAAATTTTTCACGATTGATACTGTATTTAAATTTTATTCTTATCTTTATAAAGTAACGAGCTTTTTTTTTAAAAAAAAATAAAATTTAAAGACGATTGATACTTTTTTTAAAATTTTTTTCTTTTCTTTAAAAAAGTAACGACTTTTTTTTTAAAAAAAAAAAAATTATCGATTAACCTTTTTTATTCTTTACATCTAAAAAAGGGTAAGGGTGAGTAGGTACTAAAATACCAACCCTTTGCGCATTTATGATTTTACCCCTACCATTCCCAAAAATTTTCTTTATTATTTAAGGTAAAAAAAAAATTTTTCCCAAACCTGATTTTTTTTTTTAAAAATTTTTAAATTTTAAAAGGGGACAAATTTATAACAAAAATTGGGACCCTCATTTGCGCAAAATGAAAAATGTACCCCTACCCTTCCAAATATGACTTTTTTTTTTAAGGTAAAAATGTTTTCCCCCCTTTAAATAAACAAAATGTTAAAAAATGAGTTGGGTCTATGTAAAACCCCCCCTTTGTGTATGACGGGGAAAAATGAATACTCTCTTGGGCCTATGGTTTTATATTATTTACTAGGGAAAGATAAAAAAAAAAAAATTTTTAAAAACCCAATTTTTTTTTTAAAATTTTTTTTTAAAGGTACTAAACATAACAATTGCACCATCATTTGCGCATGTGAGAGTGTAAACCATACCATTCACATATGACTTTATTATTTAAGGTAAAAAATTTTTTCCCCCCTTTAAATAAACTAAAAGGGGGGAAGGATGAGTTTGGGGGCTATTCCATCATTTTTTGTATGACGAAAGTGTGAATACTCTCTGGACCTATGGTTTTATTATTTACTAGGTTAAATGTAAAAAAAAAAGATTTTTTAAATCCCAATTTTTTTTAAAAATTTTTTTAAAGGGTACTATTAAAACCCAAAAGCACAATCATTTTGGGGCATGACGAGAGTGTACCCATGCCAATTTCCCAAAAATATGACTTTATTTTTTAAGGTAAAAAAAAAGTTTTTCCCCATTTAAATAAACTAAAAGGGGAAGGGTGAGTAGGATGCTAGTACCATCATTTGGTATGACGAGAGTGGAATACTCTCTGTACTCAAGGTTTTTTTTATTATTACTAGGTCAAAGGTAAAAAAATGTTTTCCCATCCTGTATTTTTAAATTTTTTTAAATACTGAAAACGAACAAATAAAGAAAAGTATCAAAGAGGGAGAGGGGGAGGCCCGGTAAAAAAATAACAAAACATGTACTCCACATCACATGCACCACGGAAAAAATCTATTTAATAATATAAAGATATACATTTTTTAAAACAGATAAACTACTAAATTAGTATATTTTTTTTCTTCATTAAGTTACAGACTGATTTTTTTTTTCTCAAGTCTTTTTTTAGAAGCACTAACATTTTCTAGTGATAAAGGTATATTCTATAAAATTGACTTTAAAAAAAATTCACCCCTCGTTTTAATCAAAAAAAATAAAACACACATGCACACCACAGAAAACTCTATTTAATGAATAAATGTTTTACTTTTTTTTAAACAGATACGCACAAAATTAGTATTTTTTTTTTCTTCATTTTTAAATTTATAAAACATGAATTTTTTTTTCTCAAGACTTTTTTTTAAAGCACTAAAAATTTCTAGTTCTTAAACATTGACATTAATTATTCACTTACCCAATAGAGACATGGAGAGTTAGTATCAACGTCTCTTAGGGGGAAAGTAGAACCCCCGCTCACTTGTACTGGAAAAAATTTGTAGATCAAAATATACAAAGCACTGACACACACTTGCACTAAGAGATTAGGGGTCCGGCTCAATTGACGTTTTTTGGAAGGAAGAGTGGTTGCTCACTTATAGAGTAATGACCCCAAAGGGGTAGAGTTTTAAAATGACCCGCTTTTTTCAAATCTTTTATCGCCGATAGGCCAAGTGAAACCCCGATTGAATTTTTTGAGTGTAAAGTTTGAATACTACAGCCTTTTTTAACGAGCCCTCTCATGACTCCCCTCCCCCAATTGGCAAACAATTACGATATTCCCTAACGAGAGTGTTCTTAACGCGCTACTCTTGACACCTTTAGCCTTGAGCGTCTCGCCATCTCCTTCCACCGCGAATGAAAAAAGGTTTGGACGTAAACCTATAAAATGGTGATGACCCCCGACCTCGAGTCTCTTTTTTTTAAGTTTACCGACACCCCTTTATTACTAGGGGCATGCCTAAACATTGTTTTGTCCGTAATTGGGGGTATCCAGGTAGTCATTAGCAAAAGGGGTTAAAAACCGCTGGTATGCATCTCAACATCATGTAGTGGGGGAAGTGAGTCGTATCTGTGTATTGGAGTTTTAACGTACCTCGGGGGAAAAGGCAGGAACCATGCCCTTTGGTTTTAAAGTAGACCGTACATAAAATATTTTCCCCGGTTTTTCCAAAATGGCGAATCCGCATAAATCGGCAAAATCAAAGTAATTTTTCCTGCGGTTTCCATCTCAATGATGACCGGGTTCTCTAAAAACGACCCTACGGTTTTTAAATTTTGGAAACTGGTATGAGGTTACCCCCCCAAAATTTCCCTTCCCACCTGGTAGTTATCTTTACCGTACGGTAGACCCCTTGTTAGTTTAAAAGGGCCCGACCGAATGCGGAAAATTTTTCATCAGTTTGAAAAACATTTTTTTCAAATGATTTCCTCCTTTACTCCTTTTTTCCACTTCATTTTGAAAAATGAGCCCCCCCTGGAGATTGCTTAAAACTGAGAACCCTGTATCCCCTACTCAGTTTCAATCCTTTCACTAAACAAAATTTCAATGACGATATTTGAATAAATTTCGTACCAACCCCTTATCACTAAATGGGAAACCCAATTTCTCTTTTTCCCCTACGGGTGGAACCCCTTTTTCAAGACAGAAGGGCAAGTCAAATGAGCACGGTACATCTTTGGAATTCAAGATCTATCTAAAAGATATATACCGTATCCGCATTGCCCTTCTACTTTTAGCACGTCCAAACGCTAAATTTTTAAAATTATCTTCAAGCCACCTGAACCCCCCCTTTTTGAAAAAGAGTTTCAACATGCAAAAAAGAAAAAAGCCCCCTTTCCCACGTCTAAAATAAACAAGGTAAGACCCCCGGTTTTGGAACGGTCAAATGAGCTCATAAACGTTTTATTCGCTACAGAGTGACGATTAGCTACGAAAAATTTCCCCTCCCCGAATACCCCCTCAAAAGAATTGGGGTTTTAAACCCCGTCATCTATTAATTCAACCGTGCCCGGGTTATTCTCAATAGAGCCTGTTTCGCCAGACGGGAGCTGTAAAAAGACCATCCCGGGGTCGAGTCTATACGTCTTCACACAAAGATGACGAAAGTTCTCAAAGAACGCCCCCCCCGTAGCGTTACGGGCTGTATACAGGTAAGGTTTCCCAGAATCCCAAAGGGCTTACATTCAAATAGTCCCAAACCCCACAGGGGTGATCATAGCTTCCTGAGAGATATACTATCCGTGAGCGCGTTGTAAAAATTTTTCTTTGCCGGGAACTGAGTCTCGTTCAGTCGCTCAAATGAATCTAATATTCATTTGGGTAACACAACCTTTACGAGGGCAGTTTGAAGCGTTTCATCAACAGGGTGGGAAATTAAAGTGATTTTAAGTGCTAGGTTTCGAGGAAAAATACACATTTCTCTAGGGAGGTACATAGAAAGCTGAAAAATATCTAAATTTTAATTGTGATCGCTCGAAACCCATGCCGGATATAAATTCATGATTTTCTTTGAATCTTTTTCCCCCCATCCCCCCCAATAACCTTAACTTTTCCTGGGAATTTACAAAAACGCACTCCCCCGTGAACGGGTCATTTTTTTACGTTCAACAAGTGATTCAAGAAGGAAAAAATTGCCGAGGGGGGCCCCTTTTGGGTTACTAAAAACCCGAAAAAACCCAGGGTTTCCCTTTTAAAAAAATACACACCCCCCGTGACTGCTTCCACGAAAAAAGGGCCTGTCAAGTGACAATGATCCCTAACACGGGTATCATCATTTGCGTAGGGTTTTTCACATACATGACAATTTTTTGGCCGAAATTTTGTCCCTCTCTTTGAGCGGGGGTTTGCGGTGTCATTTAAAATACGGTACTTAAAACTAGTACGCGCTTTTTCCGTATCTTTTTAGAGCTTCAACAAATTGATCGTAAATCTTTCCCGTAAGTGTCGGACTCTGAGAGATTAAAATCAAAAATACATTTAAATTACATCCTACAGAATACCTACATGACTCCCGTACATTCTCATTTTAAAAAAATTTCCTGTCAGGATCAAACATTTTCAATAGGAAAGAGTAAGCACTCCAAGTCAGCGTACAACGATAAATCCTGTTTTCTCCTTTAAATTATACTGTGAGAACGCTGGGGAATTTTATTCTCCCCTTTGGGGGAATGTACTCCTTACCGCCCCCAAAATATTTTAAAACGTTTTTTTTTTGTTTTTCAATTTTTTTTCAGTCAGAAAAGGGGTCAGACATGGGTTTCAAAAATACCTGCGTCTTGTATCAGACAGGGGCGTTATTGGGGGGGTTTATTAACCGTGACAAAAATTTTTGATCGGCCTGAAATATAATTTTTCCGTCCCATGCACTATTTTTAAAGAAAAAATAACAGTTTACGTGCTCTTTTTCACTGACATGTACGGGAACGATCACTAGCTTTTTAGAGTTTTTTTGCAGGGGCAATAAAAAGCACCCCTTTCTGTTTTGCAGTGTACACTTTAAACAGATATATCTTTAAAGCCTTTAGAAGCGTTCTATAAAATCCCCCTTTCGAAGGGGAGTGGGACCCCAAATCCAGTTTTCAGCACATCTTGAAATTAGGATAAATGATAAACCAGCTTTCCCTGCGGCTCAAAGAGGCACCCCAAATTTCGGAAGGGGGGAAACAAAGCCCTTCTTCAGCTTGAACATTTACCCCGCGCTCTACGTCGGGCTATATTTTTTCAGGGATTTGAACGTGGGCCCCGACTGAAAGCCGAGTTTTTTGGGAGAAATTTACTCTCTTTTTTCCCCAAAAGTCCCGGGTCGTACATCCATCCCGAGTCTCTAGAATCGAAGCCCCAATCTAAGAAAGGGAATGGAAAGACCAAATTATTTTCATATATCTCCTCCAAGTTTATTGGGTTAAATTTATCATATAAAGAAAAATTTGAAATAGTTTTTTTCAATTCTCCCTTACATAGGTTGCCTAAACTCGCAAATGAGGCTACAATTTACCTTTATCGACCCGTTTCGCGTTTGATTCTTTCTCTACGGTCTTTAAACATAAATTTTCCCGCCCCGCACGAAAACGGGTACAGGATCCTTATAGGGTAGTTCATTACTGATTGTGTACGCCCCTTTAAATGCTGGGGCGTATCTTGTTCAATAAGTTTGATAGATAGTCCTAGGGGGGTTTCCCGGTAAAGCCTAAACTGAGTAAATCCCTGCACCTAATTTTCGTAAAAGGGGTTTTATAAGCTTTGGATCTGTTGTGTCTATATTGTCATGGTCCAAAAAACAGTCCACGAGTCTAATTCGGCCAGGTAATGTTCAATTAAGCTTTAAAACCCCTTTCCCCTTCGCGAAGAGGGGCGAAATGTTTCAAGTACTAATTAAAAGTTGTTCAAAGCCCCCAGATCCGCGAGATATAAACTCTATTCCCATTGGGTTGGCGGATACAATGATAGGGGGTGACAAGCGAACTCGTTTTGCGGGCGGTCCGGGGCATGTTTTTTTAAAAAAATTCGTGGGTCCCACAATGCTCTAAACAGGCCCTACTCTCTCCTTCGTATTAACCTTTTCTTTTTTGACCAGCTTGCTCTAGAATCTTTTCCAACCGGCTCAAAGACGGCTATAAAAAACAAACAGGGATATCTGGGTCATGTACAAAAAAAAGGTTACATCTTTTCAAAAGTAGGCATATATTTTAAATTTTTTTAATTAATTTTTTATAATCAAAAAAGCCCAAAGTTATTTAAATTGCACTACTCTTGCAGTATAAATGACCCGTTTTATGATAAAAGGGGGGTTTAAGGTTCGAATCTAGGTTGGGTGTAAATGAGGGCGATTTTTTTCCCAAAAAAGGTTTTTTTTCTTTCTTCACACAAAAGAGAGTACACATCTTTTAAAAATAGACCCTTTTCTTATATCTAAAAATATTAGCTAATTTTTTCCCAATACCTCCGATTAGATTAACCAAAATCATATTAATGTATTCCAAAAAAAAATATGATTAATGCCTAACCCTAAGACTGCCCCCGACGGGAAGGTCAAGGTTCGAATCTAGGCTGGGGGGTACGAGGACGATTTTCTCAAAAAATGGTTTATAATTCTTTTTTCACACAAAAGGGAGTACACATTATAAATATAACCCCCTTTTTATATCAAAAAAAAAGCTTTTTTTCCCAATACCTCCGATTAGATTAACCAAAATCATATTAAAGTATTCAAAAAAATATATGATTAATGCCTAACCCTAAGACTGCCTATGACGGGAAGGATCCCAAAGGGTTCCCAAAACTAGGGTGGGTGTACTGAGGGCCCATTTTTTTCAAAAAAATGGTTTTTAATTTTTCTTCACACAAAAGAGAATACACATCTTATAAATATGACCCCTTTCTTATAATCAAAAAATATTAGCTATTTTCCGAATACCTCCATTAGATTAACAAAATCATATTAAATGTAAACCCCAAAAAAAGATATGATTAATGCCTAACCCTAAGACTGCCTATGACGGGGAAAGGGTCAAGGGTTTGAAACTTGGCTGGGTGTACTGAGGGGCGTTTCTCAAAAAATGGTTTATAATTCTTCTTTTTACAAAAGAGATTTTCAAAAAACTTATAAATATAGACCCCTTTTTTTTACTAAAAATAAATTTTTTATTTTCCGAATACCCCCCATTTTTGATTAACCAAAATCATAAAATTTAAAAGTATTCAAAAAAAATGTAAAGAAATTTAATTTTTTAACCCTAAGACTGCCTATGACGGGAAAGGGTCAAGGTTTTGAATTAGGCTGGGTGTACTGAGGGGGGGTTTTTTTCAAAAAATGGTTTTTTAATTTTTTCTTCACCCCAAAAGAGAGTACACATCTTATAAAAATGACCTTTTAAATTATATCTAAAAATATTAGCTTAATTGGTAGTAAGACGTGATGCTAGGAAAAGCACTCTTTTTTCCCGAATACCTCTAAATTAGATTAACCAAAATCATATTAAATGTATTAAAAAATGACTCGAAAATACATTTTTTATGCTAACATTGATAATGTTTTTTTATTTATTAGCGTTATCATTCAGCCTGACTGAGTTTTTGAATTTTGTAAAAACACCCCTTCATTCACATGACTGAGATTTAAACCCCTTTTAAAATTAAAAAAGAAAAAAGTTTTTATCCGTGTTTCCAAAAAATTTTTGGAGCTAAAGCGAGGACCAAACCCCTTTTCCCCGGGGCCTGGAAGCCCGCCCATCTTACCCTACATTTTCCGAGCGAAAAAAGAATAAACATCGAAAAAAATAACTTAACCAATGAAGAATAAATTTTTGAATATAAGAGGAGAGTAGACTTTTTATGTGCAAATTAGGAATTGAGAAGTTGAATTAGGGGGAAATGAACACAAAAATTTGCGAAGAGGGAAGAGTTGAAAAAACCATACTACTACATCCAAAAACCCAGATTAAAAAATTATTCAACGTACAAATTTTATGAATTAAAAGAAGTGAACCCCCCTTTGCTTTGAGTGGAGTTGAAAAAACAATACTCGTACACCCCTAACGAGATTTGACTAAAAATACATTTTTTCAATTGTTTTTGTTTAATCCTAGAAATGGTTGAAAAAATCGAACAAGCTTTTCACGTCCCTTTCCCAAAGCTTATGAGTGCCGTTTTGCTGTTTTTGGAAAAATGCTTCGTAAAAAAAGCAGTAAATCAGCTTTGGAAGCTCCTTCAGCTGTTAAACGGCCCAGTAGAGAAAAACGCTTGGTAACCACACGTTATATTTTTTTCCCCCCAAAAAGGTGAAAAAACTCTACCCCCCGATCTAGTCTTTCCCCCTTTTATATTAGTGATAAAATTTATCCGTGACCTATCCAAAAACGGGTCACTTCCTTGGCACTCCCCCACTCGCCCCCTTTGGGCAGAAAAAAGCGCTTTTTTGAGAAAATTCACTAGACTTTTCTTGATGTTGTTTTTTTTGAATATAAAATTATAGCTAATGTTTCCCTTAAAGGAGTAACCCCAATATAAGAAGAAAGGGGTTTGCAAACTACTACCCCCTCTTCGGGAAAGGCGGGGCGAAAAGGAGTTTGGTTTTGAAGGGGATTTTTAAACCCCTCCCCAACAGAGCGTGGGAAGTTTAAAGTTCTCAGAAAACCCCACTTTTAAGGGAGAGGCATTTCCCAACTTTAATAAACTACTTTTAAGCCCCCCTTTTTAAAGATATTTTTTTTTAAAATTCTCACAGCCCAAATTTATGTTCAAAAGCTTCCCCCCCCCAGATAAAAGCAAAACAGATGCTAACTTCCGGAGTTAAAGCAGTCTAATAGCTAGGGGGGTCGAGATAGCCACCCGATAAGATAAGACATCCATCACTTGTCAAAAACCCCTTTTTTCCCCATAAACATTTCTAAAGAAGGGGAGAGTTTGAGGAAAGTCACCCCAAGCGAAAAAACACCCTTTTTTTTAAGTCTGTTTTAGAGATAGCTGCGTCAAAACTAAAAAAAAAAATTTAGCACAAAGGGTTTAAAAAGGTTTAAAACTCTTTTTTTCTAGATCATTTTTCATGCGAATCTCACGCCCCCCTTGGCGAGCTTGCATAGACTGAGCAAATCCCCTACCAAACCTTTCTCTAATGCTCCCCCTCCTTTGCAACTCACGGGTCATTTCCCCCCCCCCTCTCTGCATGTATAATGAAGCTAAGCGTGTCCGCGGAAATCTCCGGGCCCCGGGGGGGGAGGGGTGGGGAACACACACACATACACATTACTCCTCCATCCCATTTTTCCCATTAGTATGGGTGAGCAGACAGAGAAAAGAACCCGCGAGCCAAAACATACGAGGCGCGGGAGGGGGGGGAATGGTTGAGGGGTGGGGGAACACACAACATATCCCCATTACCCTTCGTGCCCTCATGCATGAGATTGTAAATTTTACTAAGGCCTACAGTTTAACGGGAAACCGAACCACGGTGGAGGCCTGGCATTCCCCACATTCACAATTTGGGGATTAATACACATCTTGTCAGAGGTGAAGGGAAGGGGTTTGGTAATCAGATAAATCTGTGAACTACTTATTATCATTGTGAATTTTTTTATAACCATTTTATCAAAGAATCCCAAAAGTCAAGAGTAAGATTTTTACCATTTTTAAGATGATTTTGAAGGAAAAGGTAAAATAAAATATATTTTCATATAATTTACCAATCAGTGGCGCACCAGCCATTTACTTTGGGGAGGCATTCAAACAAGGGTATAGCAAGAGTAAATTTTAATGGAGAGAGCAAGTTTGGGGGTTTTACAGCCTCCTAACCCAAAGTCCGAAAATAATTATAAATATAAAAAATTTTAAAAAATCATTTTTTATAGTTTTATAAATAATTATGAGATTTTAAAAAATGCAAATGTATCGAAGCTATTTTTTTTATTTTTTTTCAATTGGGAAAATTTTTTGTGTAACGGGAAAGCTTTTTTAATATTTGGTTCAAGTCTGAAGCCTGGTCTTAAAATGTAGCATATAAAATTCGACACATCTTCAAAGCTAAATATTTTAGTATAAGAATTAAAACGGTTTGGGATCAAGGTTCGAATTTTCCCGGGAGGGGGAAATGGGGTTGGTTTTTCCCCTCTCCCTCCAAACAAATCCGGGTTCCCCCCTTTCCCCAAATTTGTACTCTGAATTTTACACACTCAAATCAAGCGCAAATGATGGTGAATTCGGATAAAAACTTTTTCGAACATATTGTTGGAAGATATGTGTTTTTTTTTTACTGGGGAGGTTGTAGAGACGAGGTTTTGAAAACTCGGGGCAGGATGAACGAGCTTGGGTTTTTCCCCTCTCCTTCCAACAAATGCGGGTTCCCCTTTCCCCAAATTTCCCAATCCATTAGTTTCTCTGAATCTTTTACACTCTCTCATCATGCGCAAATAAAGGTACATTTTTTTTATTTGGAAAAATTTTTAAACATATCGGAAGATGATGTGTTTGTTTTTCCACTCTCTCCCAAGCAAATGTTTGGGTTTTCCCCCTTTCCCCAAATTTCCCCAAATTTTTACTCCCGAACGATTTTACACTCATATCATGGGGCAAAAAATGGGACATTCGGATAAAAACTTTTTTGAACAAAATTGTTTGGGAAATGATGTGTTTGTTTTTTTTCCCCTCTCCCTCCCAAACAAATGCCGGGTTTTTCCCCTTTTCCCCAAAAAAACCCCCGAAAGATTTTAAAACACCTCATCATGTGCAAATGATGGTACATTCGGGTTTAAAAATTTTTTTTGTACATATTGGAAGACGACGTGGTTTTTTTTTTGACTTTCCGAGGAGGGGGAGGGTCGAGGTTTTGAATCCGGTAGGGGGAACTGAGGGTGGGTTTTTTCCCAAATGGTTTTCCACTCTCCCTCCACGCCCTTCCCCAAAAACCCAATCCATTAGCGTAAAATTTGTACTTAAAGCTATAACCCGAACCCGGGGATAAAAAAAAAATACTCTAAAAAAATTTTTTA
>JBCFYV010000503.1:0-79064 GCA_039000515.1 Timema cristinae | reverse complement strand
AAATATTTTAGGTTTAATACAAACGTTTAAAATTTTAACAAAGGTACACCTGTACAAAATAGTTCAATATTCGTTGTTCCGTTAGAATTAATTTTGGTATGTGTATGTGCAATGTATGTATTTCAAAATACCGCCCGCTGGTAATCCACATGTTTACACAAATGTGATAAGAGTTTATTTTAGTAAGGTAGAATTTATAGGAAGTATATCTGCATTTGTGTGGAGGGAGAGAGAAAAACTATTTAGTAAAAACCACCCTGATTACACTTGGCTGAAATCCTAGTTCATCTCCCTGTCATTTGCAATCCATTTTATTGTGAGAGTAACTAACGCCTTAAGAGATGAACCATGAGACCACCGATCTGGGTGACCTTTTTTAAATGTTTGAAAACGCTTTAGATAATAAAATATAACCAAAGATATTTTACGGAAGGGACGAGAAGTTTGTTTCATATTAGATTTTATACATGTGATTTTGTTACACAAATATGATAAATTTAAAAATACAAATTAGTAGTAAGCTCTATCATGTATGAGGGCACGAAGGGGTAATGTGTATATGTGTGAGTGTATCCCCCACCCCTCAACCCTTTCCCACCCCTCCCGCGCCGTTGGCTCGCGTGTTCCATGGAGTCCCCCCTCCCCTCACCCTTTCCCTCCCGCGGCGTGGATTCGCGGGTGCGTAGAGGTGGGGAGAAATGTCTCTCTCTTTCTCTCCTCTCCTCTTTCTATCTCTCTGTCTCTCTCTTTCTCTCCTCCCCTCTTTCTATCTCTCTTTTCTCTCCTCCCCTCTTTCTATCTCTCTGTCTCTCTTCCTCTCCTCCCCTCTTTCTATCTCTCTGTCTCTCTCTTTCTCTCCTCTCCTCTTTCTATCTCTCTATCTCTCTGCCTCTCCCTCTCCTCCTCTCTCTCTCTCTCAGAGTGGGAGGTGGCGGTTTTTTTTGGTATAGCCCTCCTTCCCTCGAACAGTTTTTTTTTAGACTAGGCTGGAAAAATACATATCTAAAATGATATTTTCTTGCTCCGAATGAAACATACATACCACCTTATTATAAAAGACCTTAGCTTTTATTTCTACGATCAAGGACTTAAATAAATAGTACAACTTTTTTATTTAGCGAGTATATTCTTAAGATTATGATGATACATACATACACATATACATATAAATTCTCTTTCCCTCATAGTCTTTCACTTGATGCATACAAAAAATATATTTCTCTAAAGTCTTGTCTAAACATGTTAGAACACTTCACCACTTGAACAGTTCGTACTCGCCTTCACCCAGATTATGATGATACATACATACACATATACATATAATTTCTCTTTCCCTCATAGTCTTTCACTTGATGCATACAAAAAAATATCTTTCTCTAAAGTATTGTCTAAACATGTTAGAACACTTCACCACTTGAACAGTTCGTACTCGTCTTCACCCAGATATATCAGTCTTCTCTGTGAAGCGTTAAAGCGGCTCCTGTAGCGCGCACCAAAGTTTTTACCCGGAAGATGCACTTTGCCCACCTAGTCTAGCGTTATGATGTTCGGTTCGTCTTTATCCTCACTGATCTCTTCGTCTCCTTCTAGGCGGCGAACGTTGTACGTACGAAACTTTTCAAGTTCGGAGACGTGCTTAACCCGATCGAGTTCCTCACGCTCGATTCGCTCCAACTCGACGCACAAAGCGTTTTCCTCCTCCGGCGACTCCTCCTCGGGCCAAGCTGTAGAACTACGTTCACTGGACTGACTCGATTCCTGGAGAATTTGCGGCTCGTCCTCGGGGAAAGCTGTAGAACCGCGTTCGATGGACCGACTCGATTCCCGGAGAATTAGCGGGTCGTCTCCTTCCTTAAGATTGTAGACCGGACAAGCGGTAGAACAGCGTTCGGCAGACTGACTCGATTCCCACATTCCGGGATTATGGCATCCGAGCCAGTGCACGGAAGAATTACAGCACTCGCTGTAACCTTTGTCGGCCCGCGCGATATGGTATTCTAAACCGCCGTTCGAAATCTTAATATCGCTCATGTCCTCCAGACGGTAACCCAACTGCCTAAACATGTTGAATGAGATACGTCTCCCCGCCTCGCGTCCGCTTTATACGCTCGGGATGGAGGAGGGGGAACGCGCCCTCCCCTCCTTCTACACTATATCCTTCGCCTCGATCCACGAATTGTGAGACGAGTCGAACCCTAACCATTTGACGTATACTCTATTTCCAGAACGTCTGATTATCTTCTCTACGAGGTAAACATCCGGATACGAAGTCTTTCTAAGCTCCTTACCGTAGAAACCTCCCGTGTTAGGATTACCTTTCATATCTTCGAGTAGGAAGGTCCTGGGATTAGTCTCGACGATGTTACGTATTTTAAACAGTACGGTCGACCAGTTCGCGGTATAACCCTTTTCAAAAACGACCTTATACTTGCTGATACGAACTATATCACCTACTTTAAAAATGTTCGGCGTGGAATCTAACATCTTGAAACGTTTATAGACGGTATGTAAAAGTCTATCGTCCTTGACGTCTATAGGTCTCATCTTTATGGTCGAGTGTACTGTATGGTTGTATTCGTCCAGTAAGGAATCGATCATATCGATCCATCGATATGAACCTTTAGCCGTGAACCTCCTCCCCATCATGTTCTTGAGAGTACGATTGAATCTTTCCACGACGCTAGCCTTGACGTTGCTGTATGTAGAATAATGATTGATCCTCTTTCTCTTCATGAGCGTTTTGAATTCCGAGTTGTAAAACTCTGTACCATTTTCCGTTTGGAGATGACGTAAGCGAGGTAAACCCACCTTGTCGAGGAGGAGAGCCATTGCGGCGCTGACGTTCTTACCCGTCTTAGTCTTGACGGGTGCGGCCCAAGCCCTCTTGGAATACACGTCAATGACGGTGAGAAGGTACTTGAAGCCCTTATTCGATCCAGAGTAGGGTATCATCTCCACCAGATCGGCCTGAAGGAGCTCGTTCAAGCCTCGTACGCTAACGTGTCTTCGAGGAAATAGTCGTCTTGCCGGACGATGAAGTTCACGCGTAATCTCCCACTTGACGCCGGACATGATTGTGATAAAATACAGAAGAGATGAACGTCTTTATACGATGATTCCCGCCTCGCGTAGTTCCTCAATCATAGAAACGATCTCGTTATGGTGAGCGGAATGACCAGCCTCGGTAGATGCACGCAAGAGTCGTAATCGATCGACCAATTCGTTAGGATCGTCCCAATAGGTATAATCGACCCCTCATCCTGTCTCCATCTTGTATAAACCCTCACCCTCAAGCTCCTCCTCAAACATAGGTTTGATGATTAACGAATACTTTGATCCGGATCGCATCTTGATACGGGCGTACGGTTCGTTTCTCAACCGATGCGCGTTCGTTTCTTCAAGCATAGACTTGTATACTTTCAGATCGCCCTTAGTATAATGGGCAGGTGCTCTTCTGAAAAGTAATTCTAATAGTCCTCGAGTATACGGTACCGTCTTATTGTTAAGGAGTATTGTACCGTCTCTCCCGTTGAATACGATACGGCTATCTCCGAACTTGGTAGATTCACCTTCATGACGGACTCCGTAGGTCTTATCGGTATGTGCGTGAGAAGAATAAAGATAAGTATCCAATAGATGGTTGTTTTCCAATCTCTCAGGTAAGGCTTCCGTCTCCTCAGGTTCCGCGAGCGCCTTCACCATCTTGTTTAGAGGATCCGTGATAGGTTTGAACGTTTCATTCGTGACGTGCTCAGACTCGTGCCGGGCATCACGTAGTTGCTTATACTTTCGTTTAATAATCTTACTCGCTTTTATGATATCCTCCGTGACCTTCGTCGTCATGATGTAAGGTGTGAATGCCACTTACCGTGAAGAAACAGCTCATTATATCTAAACGTAAGTAAAACCTAATTCTACGTGTAAAATCTGAGACGTTGTCGGGCGTTTTGTTATCATGAAAGATATAGAGTCATCTTTGGACACCTCGAAAGGTGGATCGTCGATAATTTTAAGATTCAACAAGCAAATAATATCTTTCAAGTTCATGACCATCGTTGAAACGATGCCCGCCCTCTTGAACTTATAACCACGTTCACCCGTTAGAGTCAATTCGAAATGTCTCGCATCCTTCCGCATAGGTTTCTAATCCAAGTAGATGTAGATGAAACTACGATTAACCGTAGAGTCTACATAAGCTTTAGGCGCAGCGTCTGAAGGAAATGAGGGCATACCTATGTTTCGCAAAACTAAACCGTCTGCATCGTAAAGCTTGTTGTCATCTGGTCCCCTTAAGCGTAGTACACCTCCGGCTATAAAATCGTTGTAAATGGTTCGATGCATCTCGAAAGCTTCCTCTAGGCTTAGCAGCTTAGAACCTAAAACATCAAGCTTTGTTTTATTTTCGTTGAGACGATCCTCATGATGATGAGACAGTTTTCGCACCTCCTCTACCCCTTGACGAGTACTCTTCTCAAAGTTGATGTATTTCACTCGATTGTTCTCCAAATCCTCGATCAGCGATTCCATCTGTCCTTTGATGAGGTCCTTGGCAGTGTTGAGAGCGACTATCTGCTCGTTACTAAGTCTCGCATCCATCCTATCGACGTAAGACTTGTTACAGACATCCTTAGATGTGACGGGTGACTCGACGTTGACGATCCTTTTCGATCTAGCGTCGTAATACCCTTGAGAGTTTAGAGTTAGATTTCCCTCTGACTCGATGAGAGATCTATATTTGTGCAGACTATGGCCGAATTTAGATATGGACGACATGATGTCTTACCGTGTACTGAATATACGTTCTTGTCAATCGTGCAAGATAAAGGAATCGAACCCGTAGCGATATCGTCCTTTATCGACCTCATGATCTTTGCTCACCACCAGAAAATCGTACTTGTTTTTTTCCAACACAGTGAGCACACCTCCTTAAATTTTTGGAATGTCATATCTGTGTTCACGTGATCGTCGTAGACGTGTCTCAGATTCGTATCGTCCATCCTGAATAGGATGAGAAGATTTGCATTATCTCTCAACATCTGTTTCGGAATGCGCGAGTACGTCTGACAGAGATAGAAACAGTCTATAGACTTATGTCTACCCATACTGAAATAAGCCTGTATATTAAACTGTTTGTCGCAAGCGACGTCGTCGAAAATGAATACAGAGTCGGGTTCGGCCTCGGACGGAGGGATAATTTCTGCGTTGTCGGAATATGGGAAATAGCCCATACCTTCGTTGAGCGAGAGAACCTTTGATAAACGTTGATACTTGGGCTGGTACAACGATTTAGAGTAAACGTACACGTTCTTGAAGCGTAGGCCGTTAGGTTCCTCCAACAGAATGATCATGGTGTTGGTTTTACCGCAATTTGAAGGTCCGCAGATGATGCAGCGGATAGTATCGGGTAACAACGTACCGTATCTCTGAGGTAAAGCTCCATCCTCATCGTGATCGTTGTTGTGAACAGTTAAAGAATCTGTCTGTTTCTCGAGCCGCATGTTGACTACTACTTCATCTATATAATGCGCGCACCTATATAAATGCTAATCAGTACGTGTCATGAGACGAAGAAGAGGGGAGGATTGTTAGATAAGATAATCAATAATCTACCGTTTGAAGCGCATATACCTGGATACCAGTACTGTGGACCGGGGACAAAGTTGGAAAAACGATTGAAACGGGGTGATCCTGGAATAAACGAGTTAGATCGACACTGTAAAGAACACGATATCGCATACTCCAAGGTGAAAGATCTTGCAGGACGTCATACGGCAGATCGTGAACTTATCGAGAAATCGTGGAAAAGATTACTCGCGCCTGACTCAAAGTTGGGTGAGAAAGCCGCCGCGTGGGCAGTCACCAACGCGATGAAAGCTAAAGTCAAGATGGGTTCAGGTCTAAAGAAGAAGAAGAAGACTCAACGTCGTCAACGACGTCCTACTACTACTAGACGCCGTAAGAAGAAGGGTGGAATTCTACCTATACTACCTTTGATCGCAGCGCTTGGAGCCGTCGCTGGAGGAGCTGCAGGAATCACGAAGGTGGTACAAAGTGCTAAGGCGAATACGAAACAATTGAACGAGGCTCAGAGACATAATCGTACGCTCGAAGCTATCGCCATGGGGAAAGGCATGTATCTACGGCCTTACCCGAAAATAAAATGACTACCTAAACGTGCCCTTACTGAAACGGATCTGCGCAAGTACGCCGGCAAGTTAAAAATCCCCTTCTTTAGAGGAGTATTTGCGAGAGATCCTTTACCTAGCGGTACTCCTTGGAAGATAGAGAACGCTATCATCAATCTTGATGATGATAGCGGTAAGGGTATGCATTGGGTGGCGTATAAGAAAAACGGTGGACGGGTCGATTATTTCGATAGTTTCGGTGATCTAAGGCCGCCGCTCGAACTTGTTCGTTATCTCGGAGGAATACCCATCACCTATAATCATACTCGGTATCAAGAGTACGGTACCGTTTTATGCGGTCATCTTTGTTTAGCCTTCCTTAAATACTCGCGTTGACGTTCGAACTTAGTAAATATGTCTATGACGCTTACACTGACGGGTCAGAGTTCGAATCTGACAGATAACTACTTCCCGCATATCCTGCTCGGAGAAGAAAATTGTGAAGAAGAATGGTTCATCGGACTGATCAATCTGGCCACGTTCAATTCCATACCGAACATTGACGAGCGTAATAATAAATTTTATTGCGACGGTAAAGAGTATACAGTCCCTCCGGGCACCTATGAACTTGTGGCGTTGGATCGATTCTTGCGAAGGGAAGTCCCGAGTAACGTAAAGCTCTCGATTATCGGTGACCCTAGCACTTTACTTGCAATAAACCTATCGACTTTACCCGACCTGGCACGTTTGCATCCTTGCTAGGGTTCGACTCGGTCATACTTCCTGCAGGGAAGACGCACATATCTACCAATACTGTGAATATTCTTCATGTGAATGTGATCCGCGTAGAATGCAGTCTCGCTAGCGAAGCTTACGTCAACGGAGAACCGAGTCATACCTTGCACGAGTTCAGCATGACCGTCCCGCCAGGCTATAAGATAGTGGAAGCGCCTAACAATATCATTTACCTTCCGGTAACGAAACGAGTAATAGAGTCTATCGCGGTACGACTTGTTGACGAACGAGGTGATATCATCAACTTTAAAGACGAGACGATATCGCTACGTCTGAATCTGAAACGAGTCGGTGGAGATGGGACTCGTACTAGATAAAACAAGATGGCGAAGTCTTCCTCGAAACATTGAGAGAAGGACAGTGAAAGTGTTAACACCTGCCAATAAACTCTATTTAAGACGTCTAGGTTACTCGTTACGAAAATGATGGATGACACTGCGGATATTCTGAACATTGTGGAGTCTGCCGCTTTCGATACGACCTTGAGCAGTTTCCAGTATCATTCCTACGCCTCGTATATTCCAGGTCCATTAGCTAACGGGAACGAGCTTAGGATATCTATCCAACAAGAAGGGTTATGCACACTACCGCACCGCTCTCTGCTGCATATCAAAGGACGACTACTTTTGAATACGAGAGAACCTGGAAGTACTTCGAGGATTGTTAATAACGGAATACTGCATCTATTCTCAAGAATCGCTTATGAGATCAACGGGTTAGAGATTGATCAATCGAGAGATGTGGGTATTTCGACTCAGCTTAAAAACTATCTATCTATAAGGAATGGTTGGCAGACTCATCTTTCAAACGCCGGTTGGAGGTTTGAAGGAGTTCACGTACACGCTGAAACAGGCATCTTTGACGTATGCATCCCTTTATGTCTCATACTAGGATTCGTTGAAGATTATTCCCGAATACTGATCAATGCGAAACAAGAGCTGGTGCTAGTTCGTTCGACCGCTGACAACAACGCTTTACAAAGAGCCCCACCTCCTGCTGCAGAGACGCCCTCTAGGATCGAGTTAAGTAAAATATCTTGGCTTGTACCGCATATAAAGACTGACGATATCAATCGTCTCAACCTGCTTAATTTCATCAAGAGCGGAAGGATCATCGAGCTACCTTTCCGTACTTGGGAATTGTACGAGTACCCTAACGTACCCACCTCTAATCAACATGATTGGACCGTGAAAACGTCAACTTTGCTGGAAAAACCTCGTTACGTTGTTTTCGCGCTTCAGACCGGACGGAACAATACGACGGTTGAAGATAGAAGTATTTTCGATCATTGTAATTTACGTAATGCTAAACTCTATCTAAATTCTAACATGTACCCTTATGAGGATATGAACTTGAACTTTAGACAAGATTCCTTCTCGAAATTATACGAAGACTATGCCAATTTCCAGACTTCGTACTACGGAACGAGCGCCTCTTTACCTTTACTTGATCCTTCCCATTTCAAGTCTCATGCACCCATTGTCGTGTTCGATGCCAGCCGACAGGAAGATACTCTCAAGGAAGGTATGGTGACATGTCGTATAACGTTCGAGACGGAGGAAAATATCCCGGTAAATACCAAGGCGTTTTGTCTAATCATACACGATAGAGTTGTCCGCTATAACCCTTCAAGCAGTGACGTTAGCAAAATGACATCATAAATGAGACAACATTGCACAAATATTGGCAACCTCAAACTGGAGGAGGGGAGTGGAAAGTTCAGTACACATCAATCTATATTAAAGGAACTGGGGAGTTGAGTCAGCTACAGAGTATCAACAACGCTGATAGCGACAAGTACAAAGCTTAAAAAATGTCTGAGTGCTCACCGAATGGTTTAAGAATATTAAGTTTGATCGGACAAAACTTTTGCGATCTGACCAAGAGTGCGATGCGGAACGATACGAGTTCGGTTATTCCAGCTTTGCTTCATATGACAGTCTTGATAAACGAGTATAAAGAGTGCATTGATTTCAATAAGTTATCATGCTTCTGCGGTCAAGACGAGGTTGACACGGTCAAACGGAGGAAGAAAACTACTGACGCTTCTAAACGTTCACGTGGAAAGAAGAGTAAAACTTCAAAGGAAACGAACGAGGAGCCTACGATAAAGAAGCTGCAAGACGGGTTGAGTGAACACTTTTAAAAAACTTTTTCACAGTTACTTGCAATGTATAAGTCTAATAATGAGGGGTAAACTTTTTAACGATCATTACTGTATAAGGCAGACTTTTTAACGATTATTCTTTTCTTAGAAATGTAACGAGCTCTTTTTTAAATAAAAAGAATTAACGATTAACACTTTTGTTTTCTTTAAAAGGGTAAGGATGAGTAGGATGCAAGTGTACCCACGACTTTATTATTTAAGGTGATCCCATTTAAATAGGCTAAAAGGCTATGTACCATCTTTGGTGCATGATGTGAATATGAATATTCTCTATACCTTTGGTAAAAAAGTTTTCCAAGGCCTGGGTTCTAATCCCGACTGTAACTGGTTATTGTATCAGACTGCCCTCTGAGAAGCCCAGGTTGTAGTCTCGACTGTTATTGTACCAGACTGGTCTCTGAGAGGTCCAGGTTATTGTACCAGACTGGTCTCTGAGAGGTCCAGGTTGTAACCCTGGCTGTAGCTGGTTATTGTACCAGTCTGTACTCTGAGAGGCCCAGGTTCTAATCCTGACTGTAACTGGCTACCTCGTATTATTGTAGCAAACTGTACTCTGAGAGGTCCGAGGTTGTAACCCTGGCTGTAACTGGCTACCTCGTATTATTGTACCAGACTGGTCTCTGAGAGGTCCAGGTTCTAAACCCGACTGTAACTGACTACCTCGTATTATTGTAACAAACTGTACTCTAAGAGGTCCAAGGTTGTAACCCAGACTCTAACTGGCTACCTCGTTATATTGTGCCAGACTGGTCTCTGAGAGGCCCAGGTTCTAATCCTGACTGTAACTGGCTACCTCGTTCTTTGTACCAGATTGTCCTCTGAGAGGCCCAGGTTCTAAACCCGACTGTAACTGGCTACCTCGTATTATTGTAACAAACTGTACTCTAAGAGGTCCGAGGTTGTAACCCTGACTGTAACTGGCTGCCTCGTATTATTGTACCAGACTGGTCTCTGAGAGGCCCAGGTTGTAATCCCGACTGTAACTGACTACCTCGTATTATTGTAGCAAACTGTACTCTGAGAGGTCCGAGGTTGTAACCCTGACTGTAACTGGTTATTGTACCAGACTGGTCTCTGAGAGGCCCAGGTTCTAAACCCGGCTGTAACTGGCTACCCCGTATTATCGTAGCAAACTGTACTCTAAGAGGTCCGAGGTTGTAACCCTGACTGTAACTGGTTATTGTACCAGACTGGTCTCTGAGAGGCCCAGGTTCTAAACCCGGCTGTAACTGGCTATCTCGTTTTATTGTAGCAAACTGTACTCTGAGAGGTCCAGGGTTGTAACCCTGACTGTAACTGTCTACCTCGTATTATTGTACCAGACTGTCCTCTGAGAGGTCCAGGTTCTAAACCCTACTGTAACTGGCTACCTCGTATTATTGTAGCAAACTGTACTCTAAGAGGTCCGAGGTTGTAACCCTGCCTGTAACTGGTTACCTCGTATTGTACCAGACTGGTCTCTGAGAAGCCCAGGTTCTAATCCCGACTGTTATTGTACCAGACTGGTCTCTGAGAGGTCCAGGTTGTAACCCTGACTGTAGCTGGTTATTGTACCAGTCTGTACTCTGAGAGGCCCAGGTTCTAATCCTGACTGTCACCTTATGTTATTGTACTAGACTGTTCTCTGAGAGGCTCGAGTTGTAATCCTGGAGAGGGCAGGTATAAAATCAATACACGTACACGCACTCACATACACACACACACACACACAGAAAACTCTATTTAATGAATATAATGATAAACATTTTTTAAACAGATACGCACTAAATTAGTATATTTTTTTCTTCAGTCAAGTTACAGAACATGAATATCTTTTTCTCAAGTCTTTTTTAAAAGCACTAACATTTTTTTCTAATGATAAAGGTATAGTGACATTAATTATTCACTTTTGTATTAATCAAAACATACATACACAGAAAACTCTATTTAATGAATATAATGATAAACATTTTTTAAACAGATACGCACTAAATTAGTATATTTTTTTCTTCAGTCAAGTTACAGAACATGAATATTTTTCTCAAGTCATTTTTAAAGCACTAACATTTTTTTCTAATGATAAAGGTATAGTGACATTAATTATTCACTTTTGTATTAATCAAAACATACATACACAGAAAACTCTATTTAATGAATATAATGATAAACATTTTTTAAACAGATACGCACTAAATTAGTATATTTTTTTCTTCAGTCAAGTTACAGAACATGAATATTTTTCTCAAGTCTTTTTTAAAGCACTAACATTTGTTTTTTAGTGACATTAATCAAAACATACGCCTGCTTTTTTCTCAAGTCTTTTTTAAAAGCACTAACATTTTTTCTAGTGACATTAATCAAAACATACGCACACTGAAAATTCTATTTAAACAGATACATACTAAATTAGCATATTTTTTTCTCAAGTCTTTTTTAAAAGCACTAACATTTTTTTCTAGTGACATTAATCAAAACATACGCATACTGAAAACTCTTTTTAAACAGATATTCACTAAATTAGTTTATTTTTTCAGTCAAGTTATAGAACATGAATATTTTTCTCAAGTCTTTTTTAAAAAAAGAGCACTAACATTGACATGAGGGTTAGTAGATGCCTGTTCACTTGTACTGGATAAAGTTATAGATCACACACTGACATACGCACTTGCACTATAGACATGATGGTCCAGCTTCAATCGAGGTCTCTTGGAAGGAAGTAGTTGGTTGCTCGCTTATAGAGTAATGGCCCCAAGGTAGAGTTCTGACTGATCCAGGTAACACGTGTCGTTTGTCGTCGATAGAGCATAGTGCAACCCGATTAAATTTTTGTGTGTAAAGTTTGAATCCTACAGCTCTTATTGAACGAGCTTCTCTCATGACTACCGTTTCATTAGTCAAACAATTACGATAGTCCTCTAAAGAGAGCGTTCTTAACGCGCTAATCTTGACACCTTTAGCCTTGAGCGTCTCACCATCTCCTTGCACCGCAAATGAATAGAGTTTAGGACGTAAACCTATGAACTCGGTGATGATCCGACCTCGAGTCTCGTCTTTTAGTTTACCGAGAACTCTTTTATTTACTGCAGGCATGCCGTAAACATTGTCTTGTCCGTAAGTGGAGGTGTCCAGGTAGTCATTAGCTAACGGGATAAGTCGCTGGTACGCATCCTCAACAGTCATGTAGTAGAGAAGCGAGTCTGTATCAGTGTATTGAAGTTTTAACGTGCCTGGAGGGAAGGCAGGAACCATGATCTGGTAATGTAGACCGTACATGACTACTTTCGAGATTTCCAAAATGGCGAATCCCGCATAAATCGGCATATCAAAGTAAATCTCCTGCGGTTCCATCTCAATGATGACCAGGTATTCTGATACGATCATACGGTTTTTAAAGTTTAGACTGGCTATGAGGTTACCCGCTCCAAATTTCCCTTCCCACCTGGTAGTTATTTTTACCGTACGGTAGGCTCTCTTGTTAGATATAAGGCGGCCGAATGCGGCATTGTTCATCAATTTGAAAAACATGTTTTCAAACTGATTACTTGCTTTACTCCTCATTTCCGCGTTCAGCTTGATATACGGGGCCATCCATGGAGATTGTTTGAAACTGAGAACACGGTGAACTCTCGTCAGTTTCAACCCATTCACTAAACATAACTTTAGATGACGATAGTGAATGACGTACCTAGTCTTATCAGCTAAAGTCGTTAACAATTTCTCGTGTTTCCCTACGGGTGGAATCCCTTTCTCAGGACAGAACGGCAAGTCAGAATGAGCGTCATGTACATTTTGTGGGTATTCAAGATCTACCTGCAAGATATAACCTGT
Source organism: Timema cristinae (assembly GCA_039000515.1). Taxonomy (NCBI): domain Eukaryota; kingdom Metazoa; phylum Arthropoda; class Insecta; order Phasmatodea; family Timematidae; genus Timema; species Timema cristinae. The sequence continues at coordinate 66,170 of JBCFYV010000503.1, read as the reverse complement.
ATCCGCATCGTCCTCCACGTTTAGCACGTTCAAGCGTTCAATTTCATCATCTTCAAGCCATCTGAACCCTCCATAGGGTAATGAGCTCAACATGCTAAATGAATAGAGTCCATTCACGTCTAGATAAACGAGGTAAGACTCTGGTTTGGAACGGTCAAATGAACTCATATAACGATTATTAGCTACAGAATGACGATTAGCTACGAAACATATCCCTCCTCGAATAGCTCCCTCAATGAATTGATGCATATCTACGTCATCTATTAATTCGAGCCGTACCTGGGTTATTCTCAATAGAGCTTGGTACGCTAGACTGGGAGCCGTAAGAGACCATCCGGGATCGAGCCTATACGTTTTCATACAAAGATCACGAAAGTTCTCAAAGACGTCAGCTAGTAGTGTTACGTCGGTATGAAGGTAGAGGTTCGAGTAATCCCAAAGATTCTCGCATTCGAAAAGGCGCCAAACCTTACAGGCGTGATCATAGTCTACCTGAGAGATATGAGTATCCGTGAGCGCGTTATAAAATTTATCTTTGCTCGGTAACTGAGTCTCGTTCAGTCGCTCAAATGAATCTATATAGTCATAGGGGAACACCCCTTTACGAGCGACTAGTTTGAAACGTTCATCATCAGGATGACACTTATGAGTGATTTTCAGGTTTCAGGTTCGAGGTAAGATACGCATTTCTCTAGGGAGGTACATAGAAAGCTGAAACTATCTATAATTTTAATTGCGATCCCTCGAAACCCGTGCCGAATATACTTCATGATTACTTTGAATCTTCCCATAGTCTCTCCAATAACCTTAACTTTCCCTGGATTGACAAGAACGCTCTCTTCCGTGAACGGATCAGTTTCTCTACGTTCAACAAGTGATTCGAGAAGGAAAAAATTATCGTAGCAACGCGCGTTATAGATAACCACGCTCAGATGACTAGGGTTCTTGTAATTAATATTACACCCTGCGTGGCTGCTACCACGATAAAGTCCTGTCAAGTGACAATGATCCATAACGCGGATATCATCATTCGCGTAGGGTTTTTTACAAATATGACAATGAGTGGCCGTATTGTGAGCATCTCTTTGAGCAGGTGTTAGCGGCGTCATTGGAACTACAGTACTATAATAATCTAGTACGCGCTTTGCCGTATCTACGAGAGCTTCAACAAATTGATCTACAATCTTTTCCCGTGAAGTGCCGGTACTCTGAGAGATTATAATCAAAAATGCATTTAGTGTACATGCCTACAGAATACGCTACATGACTCTGCACATTCTCAGTATAAGAAAATTTCGTGTCAGGATCACACGTTTCTATAGGCACGAGTAAACTCTCCAAGTCAGCGTACACGATAAATCCTGTTTTCTCCTGTTGTTTATACTGTGAGAACGTCAGGAATTTATTTTCCGCTTGAGGGAATGTACTCCTTACCGCTCCAAATTTTTTACACGTTTCTTTATGTTTTACAAGTTTATTTTCAGTCAGAAAAGAGCTCAAACAACGGTCACAAAAATACCTATGTCTTGTGTCAGACAAGGGCGCTAGTTGAGGGTTTATTAACCGTGACAGATTTTTGATTGCGCTGAAATGATAATTTTCCGTCCCATGTACTTTTATCATGAATAAATGAACATGTCTAGCACACTCTTTAGCACTGACATGCACGGGAACGATCACTAACTTTTTAGAGTTGTCTACAGTGTCCACATAAGAATCACTACCTTCGTGTTTTGCAGTGTACACATTAACAGATATATCGTTAAGCCTTTCGAAGCGTTCAATATATCACATTTCGAACGGAAGCGGGATCCCATCTAGATTCAACACGTCACGAAAATTAGGATAAGACGATAAACGCTGAGCTTTCCCTGTCAGCTCAAAGAGGCACGCCAATACGGATACGGGGAAGCAAAGTCCTTCTTCAGCTTGAACATTTATCAACGCTCTACGTCTGGCTATAGTTTCAGGGATTTGAACGTGGGCGCCGATCGAGAAAGCCGAGTTTTTTGAGAAATTTACTCTAATTTCCAACGTGCCGTTGTATATCCACCCCGAGTCTTTAGAAACGAAGCCCTCAATCTGAGCAAGGAGTGGGAAGACCACGTTATTCTCATATATCTCCTCCAAGTTTATTGGGTTAAATATATTGTATAGAGAAGAATTGAAATAACCCTTTTCAATTCTACAATCAGTAGGATGCTTAAACTCGCAAATGAGGCTACAATTTACCTTTATCGGACCGTTCGCGTTTGATTCTTTTTCCACAGTCTTTACATAAATATCTCCGCACGCAACGAGAAACTGTACGGGATCCTTATAGGCTAGTTCGTTACTGATTGAGTATGTCTTTATACGTCGGGCGTATGCTTGTTCAATAAGTTTAATAGAAAGTCCTAGTGGCTCCAGGTAAAGCCTAAACTGAGTAAATCCTGTACCTAAGTTTCGTGATAAGGTCAAAAGTCTTTGGATCTGTGTGTCTATATTGTCATGGTCCGATATCAGTACGCTAGAGGTCTTAATCTGGCCAGGTATATGTTCAATGTAAGCATTATACTACTTCCCTTCACGAAGTGCAACGTCATGTTTCAAGTATCTAATTAAAAGTTGTTCATTAGCGTCTAGATCCGCGAGAGCTTTGTTGATGTTTCAAAATATATTCATGTTGATAACCTACAATTGGCACGATGGCAAGCTTTGTTGATCTTTCAAAAATATATTCATGTTGACAACCTACAATTGACAAGATCACAAGCGTTGTTGATCTTTCAAAAATATATTCATTGACATGATCACAAGCTTTGCTGATCTTTCAAAAATATATTCATGTTGATAACCTACAATTGACACGATCACAAGCTTTGTTGATCTTTCAAAAATATATTCATTGACATGATCACAAGCTTTGTTGATCTTTCAAAAATATATTCACGTTGACAACTTATCAACAAGTTATACAATTGACACGATCGCAAGCTTTGTTGATCTTTCAAAAATATATTCACGTTGACAACCTACAATTGTCATGATCCGAAGCTTTGCTGATCTTTCAAAAATATATTCACGTTGACAACCTATCAACAAGTTATACAATTGACACGTTCACAAGCTTCGTTGATCTTTCAAAAATATATTGCTCAAGTCTTTCTGTACATCCTAACTGAGATTAGAAAATTATTCAACGTACTAATTATGAATTAAAGGGGGGTGAAGCCACATTTGCATAGAGGGAGAGTTGAAAAACCTATACTCTGTACATCCTAACTGAGATTTGAAAATTATTCGACGTACTAATTATGAATTAAAAGGAGTGAACCCACATTTGCGTAGAGGGAGAGTTGAAAATACCCATACTCTGTACATCCTAACTAAGATTAGAAAATTATTCAACGTACTAATTATGAATTAAAGGGGGGTGGACCCACAGGGAGAGTTGAAAAAACCCATACTCCGTACATCCTAACTGAGATTAGAAAATTATTCAACGTACTAATTATGAATTAAAAGGAGTCTTTCTGTACATCCTAACTGAGATTAGAAAATTATTCAACGTACTAATTATGAATTAAAGGGGGGTGAACCCACATTTGCATAAAGGGGGTGTTGAAAAACCCCATACTCTGTACATCCTAACTGAGATTAGAATATTATTCAATGTACTAATTACGAATTAAAGGAGGGTGAACCCACAGGGAGAGTTGAAAAAACCTATACTCTGTACATCCTAACTGAAAAAAACATATTTCGATTGATTTGATTAATCCTAGAAATGGTTGTAATAAACGTACCTTCGAAGCTTATTAGCGCCGTCTTACTGTTTTTGGAAATGCCCTGGTACACTAGCAGTAAGTCAGCTTTGGAGAGCTCCTTCAGCTGGGCGTCGGTGAGTAGAGAAAAACGAGCCGGTAACCACACGTTATATTTGTTCTCCAACAAGGCGAGAACTCTGCGTCCGTATCTAGTCGTCACCCCTTTTATATTAGTAATATAATAACCATGACCTATCTCTAAATCTGTCAGCTTCCTTGACACTATCTCACTCGAGCCGATTGCTGACAAAAGCGCTGCTGAGTATTCACTAGACATTCTTGATGATGTTGTTTAGAATATAAAGATTTAAAAGATAGTGGATTCTACTTAAAGGGGTAACTCAATATATAGAAGTAAACTACTCCCCTCTTCAGGAGGCGGCGCGAAAAAGGGGTTTGGACTCACTTAGCCCCTCCCTCTTTAGTGCGTGAGAAGTTTCGAGTCATTTACTTAAGACCCCTCTTGTAAAATTCTCACAGACCATTTACTTTCAAAATGTATCTCTGTCAAGTTCAAAGTGAAACACAGATGTTAACTTCCTGAGTTAAAGCTCTCTCACGGTTAGGGGAGCAGAGCCGACCGGCTAATTCACAGGAAAACGTTCTTCACTTGTCACCCCCCGAGGAGGGGGTGAGTAGCGAAAGAACAAGAGGGGACTGAGCTAGCAGGAAACCATTCTTCACTTGTAACCCTCTCCAAGGAGGGCGCGAGTAGGAAAATGAGGGCCCCCTTTTTTTAACTCGGTTTTAGAGAAGCCTGCGTCATAACACTAAGATTAAAGGTTAACCCTTTTTGTTTCATGGGAATCTTACCGTCCCTATGACAAGATTGTGTATCTCAACCAATCGAACAAGCCTTTCTTTAACGCTCCGCCTCCTTCAGCAAGACATTTCTCCCCCACCTCTACGCACCCGCGAATCCACGCCACGGGAGGGAAAGGGTGAGGGGAGGGGGGACTCCATGGAACACGCGAGCCAACGGCGCGGGAGGGGAGGGAAAGGGTTGAGGGGTGGGGGATACACTCACACATATACACATTACCCCTTCGTGCCCTCATACATGATAGAGCTTACTACTCAAATTATAAACACTACATAACTTATGGACAAGATAAAGTAAAACACTCAAAACAGTTGCTAATGAAAAAAATAATTAATAAAACATTTTTAATAGTTGACTTACCTTTAATTATGAAATATTTTTCTTATAATAAAAGTAATCACAGATAATTTCACAAGTCACAGCATTCGCTCTAAGGAACCGACAAATCGTCTCCAAAGATTTCGAGGGGGTGCCTGTTATTTATACCTCTATCCCCTCCACGACCCTTCTTCTACCGAAAATGTTGGGGAGTGAGAGAGAAGTCTTCCAAGGTTCAGGGTGTCCCTGATTTCAAATGTCACAAGAGCTGCTAAACCATATCCAAATTTTTCTATAGGGAGGGAAGGATAGTTTTGCTTAATATTATGCTTATAATACTAATAAAAATAAGAAAAACTTAAGCATTTTTAAAACAGAATAAAAAGGCGCCATTCTCGCAATAGACTGGAAGGCAAGTCACGGAGAAATCAGGGATTAGAATCTCAGTCAGATATATTGATAGTGGTTTTCATCATTGTTTCCACTCTCACTTCACACAAATACAGGTACACATTCTATAAATTCCACCCTCCTCGTCCCTATCACATCTGCGTAAATGGTTTGTCACTATTTTTTTATCAACTTGTCTTACTACCTGTTCAGGTTTATATATAATAACTACTCTAATAGGGTAGGGATGAGTAAGAAAGCATTTTAGAGGTAATATACCCGCATTTGCGTGAAGGAGAGTGGGAAAACAATTAAGGAAAAACCACCATCAGTAGACCCTACTGGGATTCAAACCCCGATCTGCCCGCCTTCAGCAGGCCAGTATACCACCAGAGTGACACCTTCTGCCAAGGGTACCAACTTAGATTACAAACGGACCGGAGAACACATTTCCTCTCCTTTGACGGCCCGGATACCTACAGCCCCTCTAATTTATTTCTGTCCCAAAAAACGAGAGATGTAAAATATATAATATAAATATACAATTATTAAAACAAAAGTTAGTGTTCCAGTACACACACACACACACACACACACACACACACACACACACACATATATATATATATATATATATATTATATATATATATATATATATATATATATATATAATTGTATACATAAAGTCGTTTTGTTCAGTCAACAGCACACATCATTATTATCCTTTCATTCTAGACTACTCTGAAGAGCTTCGGTATTTCTTTAAAGTGTTTAAATAGTTTTTAATTCATTTAATAAATATAATTTTGACAAGAAGGATAAATACTTTTATTTAATTATTTATATGCCATCTACACGAACTAAACAATTTAGTGGGGTTTCTGACAAACAAAGCTGCTGGGTTTAAAACGTATATTTTGATGGGAACGAGATGTCTAGTGGTATATTAAATGTAACCATTGCATTTACAGGAAAACGATAACAGAAATAAGGGATTAAGACTTTACCATCTGGTTATGAAGACTTGTTCTTGATCGTTCGTTTTATCCTGATGGACAGTCTTAAGTGCTGATACTAGAGTATTGTATTCTCGATACAACATTCAAACCCCTAAAATAAAGTTTACGTTGTAGTCATCGCACACGACCAGGAGAAAATCCATTCGAGGGCTGTTTGTTGGGAACTTCTGCCCTAGGCCACTTTAGCGGTTTCATTATGCTTATAATCCTCAAAGGTAGTGAGATGCGTTATAAAAATAAGTCCAGCTGGATGTGATATTGTTCTTTGTTGCCCAAGGAGTTACAAGAAATAAAATATTTAGGAATTACCCTTCTTTGCTTCACTCGTGTTGACTAAGTGGAAGTTTAGCAAAATAAAAGCCTTTAAAAGTGTCTCTTGAATGAAGATATTGATTTGTTGAATTCATGACAAAGCTTAATAAGGTCAGATAGTAAACTCAAAGTCTAAAAAAACCAGATGCTACTTTCAAATACATTGGGATTAAACTTTATTTTCGAAGATACTCGTATCTTTTTTCCCACAATCTTTTTTTATGTTTCAAAGGAATATTTTGACACATAAATAAAGATCAGGTTCCTCACTGAATCTCTAATACAAAAAACTTACCAAAAAGGCTCATCTGAACTATTTATGGATAAGTTCAATGCGTAGATTATCTAGTTTTATTCACAAACATTACTTATTTAAGTCTTCCTTAGACTTAATATTTGTGTATAAGTCAAATACAAACTATCACAGTTATAAATAAGATTGCACTAATTCATTTAAACTATTAAGCCTTTTAGACAACCAAAGAAGTATTTTTACAAGACTAAGTAAGATATGTGTTTAATTGATTAGGCTTCAATAAGAATATTAACATAAATGTAATGCCTCTCATCACCCTAGGTCACAGACAAGGAAATAACAGATACACAGCCTTACGGGAGATTTGTTGCGCTCCTCGAGTCAGGTAGAACTTAAAATGTCCAGTAATAACAGCGCTTCCAAGTGAGAATTCTTTGAAACAACTCAATTTCAAAATTTTTCTGATGAGAGAGACAAACCGATAGAGTGAGAGCTAAAAGTTGCTGTCTTGTCTCTCCTAGTACAATAGATCAGGTAGAGGCAATCCCTTACCCCAACTCACCCCCCTTTCATTGAACAAAACTTTGCAAACAATGGGGAGGGTTGGAACCAAATATACAATACCAGTGCTTCGACAGTGTTGACATGAGTCTTGGAAATGCACTTGTAAATGAATTATTAAATATTTTGTGACCAGCTTCTGCAGTCACAATTCTTTAGGATTCACTTTTTCGTTAGACTAGACTTCAAATAACGAGGATATGTGTTCGAATCCCGATCGGTTGTACTGAGAATGTTTTTTCCTAATATGCTTATAATTCTCCTTCAACGCAAATACGGGCACATTTCCCAAACATATTACCTTCCTCATTCCTTATCCATTGGATTAAATACGCGGATAGCTGTAATGGGAAGTATGACACGTGTACACTAAATGTGTCAGTAATTAAAATTTAATACTTATGTTGTAAAGGTTGCATTTATTTTTTACATTTAGTTGTCAAATAAATACAAATTATACAAGGATATGCAACTAATTTTTTTAAAGTTAAATACATAGAAAATATAATAAAAAGAGTTTCCTAGGTATATATTGGGTATCGGTAATACCGTCTTATTTTAAACACTGGAAATATTATATTCAACATTATTTTATACAGATGTGCAATGAGAGTTCACAAATCGGTTTTAAATCAGTTTATAGTAAAATCAAGACTGAAAATGAAGCTTATTTTCTTAAACGCTCTTTTAGGATCACCCAACAAAACGATCATAATGTTTTGTCCAATTATTACACTCTTCCAACACCTTCTCGTGTCTGTATGGAGAATTAAATATCTCTTAATTTTAGTAAAGGGGAATAGAAATAATTTTTTTTTACTCTGAAAACTTTTTCAATACAAGATTATTTTACTATAAAAGAACAATATTTTCATACATTTAACAATCGCAGATTTTCTTAAAAATAACTATTTACATCAAAATAAAATATAGTTTAGTAAAGTGAGTAAAATTGTTGACAGTACAAGTATATATAAAAATACTCTTAACTATACCCAAATATTGTTTTAATCACAGCCATAGTTACAAAGAGTTTTGTGTAAAAATTATCTATTAAGATGTAAAATAAAATTCTGTTTATATAGTTTGGACAGGCTCGAGACTAAAATTATGATCACTAGCATTAAAAAATCAATACAATAATAATAATATAAATAATAAAAATGCAAAAATATGATTTAACAGAAATTTGATTAAAATATGTGTCAAATAAATTTGGACATTGATATATTTCATAATATTCTGGTCACTTTGATTTCATATTGTACTAGATCAATCTTTGACATACAATCCTGAACCAACCATGGCAATCACAAACTAGTTATATCAATTAATAGATACGAAATCTAAGAAAGAAAATATTACTTAATCTATTAACTGAGTTTTCAAACGAGCGCAATCACAGGGTGGCCGTTGCGCCCCATTGACAAAGCAAACTTTACCTAAGCAAGATCATAGAAAAATGTTAGAAAAATTAGCATCACATTTCACCAAAGAACATAAATTAAATAATATACTCGGTTACAGAAACATATTAAATATGAAGCATCATGATTTTACAAAAATAATCGTGACCACCAAATTATGTCGCCTGAATTAGTTTATTTTAATAGTTATGCCGCTCCTAGATATGCGATAACTGCTATGTATTTGTAAATCTAATGTAGGCTATCCACTTTAAAATAGTATTTAGTTTGCGTATTCATTTACTTTTAGTACTTTATACTATTTCCTCTGCCTTTACAAAGTTAGTGTTCCACCATATCATGTTGTTGGTGTTTAGGGAACTTTAAGGACCCCTTCCATTTAATTACATGGCGATATTTAAAGTGTCTACCTCCACAAGAATTGTATTTATATATCTTTGGAAACATTTTCAGGGGAAATCCCTCCCTATTTTCCCCTCCTTCATTTTGAAATTTAAGAATCCAGTCTTTGATACTTTTTGAGTTGATCCTTATATCAGCCTGACTAATGTTAATTAGTTAATTAGTTAACCCCCATATCACCACCCTTCTTAGAAATAAATAATATTTGAAATGTGTTTGTGGTTATTTGAAATTATACCTCTACACTTCTAACAAATTTTAATTTTCTACCTCCTACTTGTGATGGGGTATCACCCGCCACCCCTCCCCCTCCTTACCTATTTCCTGTAGACTCATTTTGAAATTTAAAATGCTCAGCCATTGTAGTTAATTTGATTGGTCCCTGTATTTGCTGGACGAATTCCAATTTTATATTACACAGAGAAATAATTTATCAACTGGCTTTGAAAATTTTAGCCTCCTGCGTCCCATTTCTTTAACTACCACAAAATCTCAAATTTAAGATTTATTTGGTTATTTAAAGCCGTACTTCTACAAGCATGTCAAATTTAGTTTATCTACCATACTTAATATTTCTTTTAAACTCCCCTTTATTTCCTGGACTACTAATTTTAAACTTTTAAATGTTCGGACTTTTATAGTTATTTGAAGTGGTATCTTTGGTTAAATGCAGAATTTTAATTTTATAACACACTGAGAAAAAGGTTTTTTATAGTAGTTTTGTAAGTTTTTAACCACTCAACCCACTTTTTACAACCCACTCTGACAAATTTTAAATTCCACTACTCATTTGGTTACCAGAAGTTTTATTTCTAATTGTCTTTCAAATTTTAATCTCTAACCTCATCTCAAAAGTTATTTCTGGCTGTAACTAGCCCCTCCCCCCAATTCCCATTGTCTAAGTTAAAAATTAAAAATTTTCAATTTTTTATATTTATTTAGAGTAGTCTCCATACCTATGAATTTGAGTTATCTACCACACAAAGAAGTAGCTGAATGTATAAGTTATGAAAATGTTGAGCACGTCGTCTTCGCCTACCATTTCTTCAACTACCGCTTAGAAATTTCAAATAACATTAAGATTTATTTGGTTACTTGTGAAAGCTCCTTCTTCCTACTTGCCAAATTTAAATATTCTATCACATTTAAAAGTTGTTTTTATTTATATAACCCACGTCCCCTTCCCCATATTTCCCAGAATCCCATTTAAAATTAAAAATGTACATACTGATAGTTGTTAAGCAAGGTTCCTTTACTTTACTTCCAAATTTCACTCTTCTACCTCACTGGAAATTAGTTGTTTCTATTAGTTTTGTACATTTTAAAACTCATTTTTCTACCCTTAATCTAGATTTTTAAGATGTGTTTGGTTAGAGTTGTCCTCCTAACCGACTGTCAAACTTAAATTTTCTAGCACACATTAAAGATTTTTAGTCTGTTTATATCCCCTACTCTATTTCCCAGGGTCCTACATATTAAATAAAAATGTTCATAATTTATAATTATTTTGAGTGATCCCATTGGTTTTTTGCATAATTTCAATCTTTTACCACCCTGAAAAGTAGTTATTCATATTAGTTTTGGTAGTCTTGACACCCCACCCGCTTTTCTCCAACGCACCTCGGGACCCATCATGTGGATGACGTACATAAATTAATTTCATATTAGTACTCTGCCACCTGATATACCTCTATATATAACATTTCATGATTGGAGTATATGGAATTTACCACCCCTTTTTTCCCCTTTATACCAATTTAGGCGATGAAATTTGAAAAACCCTAAAGTTGTTCTCACCCAATTCTATAAAGAGATGTTCATTTTAAATTTCAAGGCCACCATTTAAAAAGATGTGTGGTCAGTGAATTTTGAAAATTTCAACGCCCCTTTTACATCCCTTACTGGGTGAATTTCACAAAATCCGGTCCTATCTCTGGTCTAGGGCCGAAAAGGAACCTTTACTAAAAAATTTAAGTTTACATGTTTGAAACCATTAAGCTCTTCGAACAAAACCACAAACTCCCCCACCTCATTTATTGTCTCTACAGGAAAAATTGGCCTTGTAGTTTGGAAATCAAAACAAAATGTCTCATCCCCGCATACCCACGCTCATTTTGATATTATTATATCAATATTTAGTTATTATAAGAGAGAAAACATAATAGATCCTCAAATTTGTTTCTTTAAGGTCCTCGCACACCAGCATAGTATCGTATACGTACGGTGCGTGGTTTTCCATTCCGCTTTGAAAGCGGAAAGACACGTAGCCTGCGATACTGTTATGGCAGCCATTGCCTACCCCCCACTACACCCTTTCAAACACTCCTCTCACACATCACTAAGTTTTTTTCAGCCATTGAAAAATCATTTCGACAGGTGCCCAAATAATTTCAAATATCTGCTAAGGCTGAAATATTTAACTTGGTCTCTCGGTATGAGATAAAAGTATTATAATGCGAGTCCAGCTATTACCCTGGACATTTTCTTTTTTACCTTCAACAAGCATTGCAACCCCATACACCCAACGATCAGCTACCCATGATACTTCTACCACATCAAAATGTTCCTTAGTCACTCCCTCAACAATCAATGTATCATCTTGCTTCCCATCATCAACTTTATATGTCTCATCAAACAGCTCTTGATGTTCCTCAACAGCCACAGCCCTACGTGAGGGGGATTTGGGAAAAACCTAATGAAAAAAATCCTTTCGTAATTTATGGACAGCCCCTTATTGGTTTTATAAAAATATATTTCAAGTAAAGATTTTCTAAAATTATAATATTACTACAACCTTACCATAGTGAGTTATTTCGTGTCTCAAATACTTGCAGAGATAATATTGAAATTTCTGCTTATGTAAATTTGCCTTAAAATTATTATCATGAGATGATTAGAAGGGCCATTTAGTTTAAAATGATAAACAATGGCCAGATACGACATTTAATATAAATCGTTAGAGCAGATTTCAAGAACTTGTTTTATCTCTTTTTTTTTTTACCTTTAGTAAGCTACCCTCAATTTAGGGTAGGATAGGTAACTCTTAAAACTCCTTGGGGGAACCCTATAAAAACCCTAGATACTAAGTTTTATTTAGTCTGACCAGTAAAATTGTTTCGGCTCTAGGCCTAGATATAGACACATAGACACACAGGTAGACAGCAGAGCAAAAAGCACTTATCAGTTTTGGGAGGTTGACATTTATCAACATTTTGAGCTAGATTTTTTTACGATCTCAATACTTCCTTCTTCAAGTGGTCTAGAGAAAGTAAAAAGTGTCTATTTACGTAATATGAGCACAAATCACTTTACATTTTAGTAGTGAAAACATATTTCTATACATTCTTAAAACTACTTTCAATGGCACTATGGAGTAAAATAATCACAATTTAAGAAGGAAAAAGTAGTTGATATTACATTGGCCACTTATGTAAGTTTTCGAGTTCATATTGTCATCATGTCCCATTATTTGAATACCGTATTTATTTTTAACTTACCAACTATAGTTATATAGTCTTATGAAGAATGTTTGGCTAGATACAGTAAATATTTGAGCTTTTAGAGACTAACAACTAAAGTGTTTTATTTAAACATACTCCTATCTAAACCTAATATTCAAAAGTCAAAAGTTTTTAACCTAAAGTTTAAGCCAAAAAAGCTGGTTTTGTTTGCAACACAATCACAATTAATACAAATTATAAAGTCTTACATTATTTCAACGTTTCGACGCTACAAATATTACTTTAGATACAATAGTCTAGATTCATAGAAATATGTGAAAAACACAGTTAAGCTATTAAATTTAATTGGGCTCAAAATCAGCTTAGTCACAAGTACTCAACTCTCCCAAATTCACTCAACGAGATGCAATTATTGGTGTAATACGTTCTTCATTTTTTGCGTCGGTTTCCCTAAACTATGAATGTTCACCTTTGCAGTTAGCTGCAAGTGTTTGTGGATTCTAACTTTAAGAAGGTGGTTTAGTGCAAATAGCTTGTGTTTTTTGCATTGTTTAAGCCAGTGAGGGTATATTAGCCTTATTTTCCTCAATGCTTTTCCTAACATTATATGTACAATACCTTCTTGGTGCTGCACATCAGGAAATAGCTCAACAAAGGTTTCTAGGACAAGATCCGTGATGTGTGTGAACAGATAAATCTGTGCCGGGACCGAGGATTGAACCCCGGCCGCCAGCACAGAAGTCTGACACCTTACCCCTAGACCACCAGGTCACCCATAATCATGGTAACTGTAAAACGAAATTAAAAAATCATGAAGACAGAATAATATTAAAGAGTTACAATAAATGAGAATTACTGCTGTCCAATAATAAATTCATGAAAGGAACAAGAATCATCAAACAAACTTACAAAAATCATTGTGAAGGACACTAAGTGTTGGTACGACAGCGAGATGTAGACTGATTTAGGAGTAGTCCGAGAAATTACATTTTGATCTGCTATTTTATTTTATTACATCAATTAACTTAACAAATTGTATCAATTAATTCTTTCTATATATATTTGAGCAATATATCTTAAGTCTTAAATTCTAAATCAAATCCACTCCTTACTTTCAACTCGCTTAGAATGTTTTCTAAAATGGTATTGGTTTAATCTGTTTAGAAGTAGTCCTCAATCGCTAAAATGTAATGTATTGGATTCGCTTTAGGTTTGACAAAGTTTTGATATAGTTGGTTTTGGATTAGTATGTAAGCTTATATTAACGTTTGGAGAACTTAAAATTTTTCAAAGCTTATGATTCTAATTCTTTTTTCAAATGATTGTTTAAGTCATTTTATTTATATTCAAACTTTCAACCTTATCTTCACAGGATATATCATCACTATTTGTATGTACTGGCACTAGAATGTACTATAAATATAAACAAAAGTAACTTTTAATGAACACATTTTTAGAAAATTATGTTTAATACAGTTTATAGAAAAATTACGAAAACTATGGTTTCTAAACATATATGTATGGTTTTAAAACCATCAATATCTTTATTTTAAATTAAAAAATGTGTTTTAATAAAGATGTGCTCAAAAATCATCCCAGTTCAGGATACTCAAAGTTGGGCACTAAATGGGAGAGCACTTAGACCCACGCACCCGTTTAGAAATCCCGGATATGTTAAAACATAGTTTTCTACAAAATCCTGGCAAACATTATAAGAAGGTTTCTCTGATTGACTAGAAGGCTTGAATTTAGAATTTAAAGTTAAAAAAAGAAAGAACCTTTACTTGTAAATGTGTACTTCTAAGATTAAAGCAAATAGTTTGACACCTCTATATAGCCTTCCTCTGTCAAAAATAAAGTCATATTTTTATAGGGTCACAAATTGTGGAATTGTTTTACGCGATTATATATGATGACTCCCAATTTTTTTTTTAAACTTTAGAGTTAAAATCTAAACCGTTTAACTGGTCAGAACTTTCTCCCTCATTTTGATGAAAACAATATTTCAAAATATCTAACTACTTCTTAAATAAATTGGTATTTCTAAACGTCAGCAATTCTTCTCAATGCTCCTTAATAAATAATTGCAGTTGACAGCCAGTCCCTTGGTTAAAAAAAAGGTCCATCGTGTTTCAAGTTTTCTTTGTAATGTGCAGTCAGAGTAAACTTATTTGTGTGGCAGGATTAGGGTACTTTATGACGAGGGGCTGGGAGTTAGAGATGGGGGCGGGGGGAGGGTGCTACCTGAAGCTTGTTAGGTGACCGCCAGCCGACAGGAGCTCATATTTTGTATCTGCCTTTTAGTACATTCGAGTTTAAAGTGAGTCGTTTCAAAAATGCTCACTTGATTGCGCTGTAGTCACTGGGGATCGCACCTAGCGATTCCAACGTTGAGGGAGTAAAGCCTCGAAAAGGAGTGCAACATTTTTAACCTGGCGGCTGTGGCTCTGTTGTTTCCTTCTCATCAACCTAGGTGTACTAGTAGCTTGATTTGAAATATGCATAATTATGTTTGGGTTGTGGTAGTGCTTCCCTCCAATCATACCCGTATTCTTCGCCACTGAAGAGACCTATAAAAATGTATGTATGTAAATATATTGATTAGTCACAGGAACACACAACTGAAAATGTATGATAGTTCATGATAACACATCGAGCATTATGTTCGACTGGCGTGTTTGGTTCTTTCTGGGGATCTCAAAACTTGGATTCGAGTACTTGTTAATGTTAATGAGGGGAGGTTTCCACAAGCAATCAATTTATCATGTGAATATTGCCATATTCCCTTTTCGTTACTCTTTAATTGTAATTGTGTACACTAGGGAGTAGATAATTTTGAATTTATATCTTTAATAGAGATGGGAGGGATAAGTTTGCTAACTCGTGATTTTTATATATTTATTGTCACCCTCATATTAGACAGGCCTACTGAGGACGGGGATATTGAGAGTTCAATCCCCGTTGCGTGTACTGAGGTTCTTACCTAATGGTTTTCCACTCAAATAAGGGCCCGCTTCTCTCTAAATTCAACTTTACTCATCCCTAACACATTAGAGTAATTAGTAAATAAGCGGAAAACCTTCGATCGGATAGTAAGACGCGTGCTAAAAAGAATTAAAATATATTATTTTATACAATTTCTCACTATTTTACATCAATGAAGTTTGTTTTAAACCTTTATTTATTTAAAAAGAAAATGTATGTACAAAATGACCGGGTTTATGATGGGTTTTTTTAGGGGGTTAAACCTCTCCCATCCCTCTGAAATTTGTATATATAAATGGCAAAACTAGTTATCACCGCATTTCTCCAACCCCTGGACCTGAAAACCTGAACTGTTGTGTGAAAGTTATTTTTAGGCTCTAGGCAAGAGATAAGACCTGGTTGTGCGAAATGTGATGGGTGAAAAAGGGGGGTTGAAAGTTTTCAAAATTCACTGCTGTAGTATAATAGTTTGAGTCAGTTGACATAGAAACTTGAAATTTAAAGCTAAGGTTTCTTTCTAGATTTGGGTGAGATGATTTTGAGGGTTTTTCAAATGTAATCCCCTAGACTCTAGAGGGCCAAGAAAGGCAGAAAGATGTGGGAATCATTGATTCACTCATCATCGTATTTCCTCAACTCCTGGACGTGGAAACTTGAAATTTAGCTAGGCAGAGAGTTAACGGGATCTCCCCATAAAACCTGAAAAATCTAAAATTGGTAAACTTCAAAATGGAGAGTGAGGGGGGGGGGGGCCTACAATTATGTAAAAAAAATTTTTTTGTAGATGTGGCACAAAATAAAAATTTGGCAGACAGGTGGAGAGATAGCTCAAAATAAAATAAATATTACAATTTGAAATTTATAAGAGAGGATTGAAGAAAAGGGGGTAGGGGGTTAATTTTTTTTTAACTAATAGTAAACAACTACTTATCAGTGTGGTTGAAAACTGAAATTCGGCAATAAGGTATAAAGACAACTCCAAATAACAATAAAAGACTGAAAATTTAAAATGGATCAATTGGGGAAGGAGAGGTACGGGAGGGTGGGGGTAGTTAAGTAATAAGAAAAAAAAATTGGCTGAGGTGTAAAATTGAATTTTGCCACACTATAGAAGGATTAACTTTAAAAACAAATTTAAAAAATATGCTATGCTATAGGCTAATATTCTTTAGTCTTTTTCATTTAATCACTTTTCAGATTAATCATTGTCTAACTTATTACCAGTTATCTTTTAAATGACAAATCGGTTTTTTCCTCGTATGCATAATACTGTTAACTGTAGAGCAATTTTTCAACTATAGCTTGAACTCCAAAGTGGTTTTAGCAGAGCTAGTTTTTTCAACCATGTATTTAATGAGAAATGAAATTATCATTGTTTATATATATATATATATATATATATATATATATATATATATTCTATAAAATGAATAGTTATATATATATATATATATATATATATATATTCATTTTATAGAATAAATTGGTGGGGAAGAAAATGTTTTATTTTTGTGCTCGCTATTGCACTAGTTAATAATGATTGTAAATGCCAAATTTATTAAATATATTTGATTAAAATAAATATAATTGATAACAGTTCTACATTAAAACTATTCTTTAATCATTGAAGATAGAATTTATTTTGTATTGTAAATGATTAGAGAAAGAATTCCCTTTTGCGTGTGCTCGACACTTTTTGACTAACATTTATAACCATATGTCACTTTTTTGACTAAAGTCAGTGTATGCAGTATTTATCTTCAGGTATGCTGTCCTCTCCCCAATTCCACCCTTCTTATCTAATCCCGCCCTCTCATTCTTCTTTGCCAACTAATTTGCAGCGTGTACTTGGAATTACCATTCTAATTGTTTCACGCTGAAAGGTTCGGTTTTTCCCTAATCTCAAAGGCTTGTCCCTTCCATCACTCTCCCCAGACTCCACTAATACCGTTGAGTGTATATATACTAATAGAGGGAACGAAGGATAGGGAAAAACTCTACGCTGCTCATCCAATTTATTTCACTAGTTACATATCTCGCCGTTAGAAAGCGCTAGTACGCTTGTGGCGCATCCTGACG
Organism: Timema cristinae; assembly: GCA_039000515.1. NCBI lineage: Eukaryota > Metazoa > Arthropoda > Insecta > Phasmatodea > Timematidae > Timema > Timema cristinae. Next base: position 48,326 of record JBCFYV010000503.1, on the reverse strand, counting down.
GCCAGTTATGGTACTGTTTGAATATTACTCTCCCTCTTTGTCTAAAAGAAGAGAGGAATACTTCTCTTGTAAAAGAGGATGGTAAGAATTAGGGGAGGTTGTAAGCTGTAAGAAAACTGACCAGATAGGTTTTCTCAAGGTCTACTCTAAACTAACCGTAATCGGTTTTAGGGGTCGTTTACCTGTCATTCAATAACATTGCATTCAAACCAAACGATGTTTAATTTCTTAGTTTGCTAGTCTCTGAGGAAAATAAATCTTTAATAGTTATATAAATGATAGTTTTTACTTTCATTTAGTTTAAATACAAAGATCTATTTATTAATATAAATATCACAATTATATTAATACAAAAACTTTTCTATCTTAAGCTAGGGGCTTTTTGAGTTCACAATATTGGCCATGCGTGGTATACTTAGGCAGGGGTTCTCAAATTCACGGCTCGCGGATCATATCTTGCTTGTCTGCAAAGCTTTTAAATAAGTATTTGGCCTGCAGTTACACCAATATTCTCTCTCTCTCTCTCTCTCTCACTCACACACACACAAAGAGACACACACACAATAATAGTTTAATTTTAGTGTGAATATAATATTGATATAAAACACTTAAACCATTTCAAATGCGTTATTATTTTATCACTTTTTAAATAGTGGATTGTGGGAATTTTTGTTTACATATTTTAATAAATACTGCTTTGAGTGATTCTCTAACCCACATTAACATCTGGAAAATATAAGTTATGTAATATTTTAATTACATAGCATCAAATAGCTATTAAAGAGTTACGTCGGTGGGCACGCGGATTAAACGTCAGATTATTATGATCTAGTTAGCTGGTGTCTGGGAATACGGGGTTCGAATTCCATCTGGATGTACAGAGGGTGGATTTTTCCTATTTATGGTCTCCTATATTCCCGTTTCTCAAATGCAGTTACATTTCCTCCACATTATATGTTCCTCATCCCTTACTTACTAGCGTTATTAAAATATGCTTAGTCAGGACGGCTGGTAAGATGCGCTACAAAAACAAAAGTACCGATACAATATATGTATTTAATCAAACATGTTTGTATATTCCGTGGCTCTCAACACGCCTCGAGTTTGTGAATCTGAACCTTCGGCTAGTGTGAGTTTGAGAAACACTGACGAAGGCAATAATTTTTTAGTTTACTGATTCTCACACACCTTTTGAATGTTCCCTTATAATTGCTCCAAATTTCAGCTTTCTATGTCATGAAGAAATGTGAAAATTTTCTGTACATCAATACTTACCAACCAAACCCAACTTTTTCTTTAATAATTATTGGTAGACGTTTGGTGGGCTAGCTAGGTTTTGTTGTTGGGATAGCTTGTCTGTATAATAAATATTTGAGAAAAACTATTTTTTTTATTGGTTTGGCTCTTCATTTTTTTTTTCATGATACATATTTTTTCTTGCAAAACTGTTAGGTCGTAGAATACGTCGTACTTACACGAAAAACATTTCAACAATAAAAAATTGAAAACACTATAATGTTTCTATTTTTTATGTTCATGCATATCACAGACAATATTACATTTTTTATGACTAAACTAATAATGCAAAACGCCATTATTGGGTGAAAAAGTTTTTAAAACCTTGCATATATATTTGCATAGGAAAATCAAAAATTATTGAGTGGGGGAGGGAGACACGCTAACTTTGCCTCTCCAACATTTTTAATATTAAATATTTGTTATTCAAAAGCTATTACGGTGCAAAACGCCATAAGTAGTTTCCATACAAGACATTTACATTGACATTAAAAGGAGACAAATTGTAGATGTGTGTTTTTAAGGGAGGGGGCTACGCTTAACCATACCCACCACCCAACCACTTTTATGTATTTTTTTCCCTTGCAAACATATTATGGGGCCATACTTGGTGCAAAACAGAATATTAATATTTACATCAACAAAATAAAAAATTAATTGAGGATTGGAACTACACTTAACCTGCTTTCTCACACACCTCCCTCCTATAACAATGGTCTGAGACTAGAAAACTAAAAAAGTGCCAAATTGTGGTATATTTCCATATCTAATTTGAGGGGGTTGTATGGAAGCCAACTTGAGTGATCTGATATAGGCCCTAACTAAACCCCTTCAGGTTTATGTGGTTTGTGCTGACTTAGAGCACCATTTGGAGGACAGAAATATCAAACTTAAGAACAAATTAATAATATAAATTAAGACAGATAAATTTAAATATTTTGGGCATGTTTGATGCACAGTAAAAAAAAATAGAAACCAGTTTAGATATTATCATAAAATGCGTTTGATATAAGTACCAATTTACAAGAATCTGTCTTAAGAATAATATTTTGTAAAATATTAAATGAGTGTTTAAGGTTACATACAGATTTAAAAAATATAATACCTTTAAGAGAACAGTACAAGAGTTTTTAAAGTGATATACGTTTATCACTGTGGTCTATATCACCCATTCAAGTGAGGCCCTTACTTAAATTTTGTACAATGACAAGATAGAAGAAGGTATGCATATACAAATTATAAGTTACAATTATAAGAATGGACATAGTTCTAAAATACACATTTGTACAATTTGAAAATAGTTTTAACTATAGACTTCATTGTAGTTAAAATCTTTAAAAGGGTTTACGCTTAATTCAAAGTATTAAAAAATTATTATTTTTAATCATAGTTGGTGCACACATAAGTTTAGTCCTCCCTTATAACCTCCTCATTACTTTATTAGACATCATGTATTCAAATCATTTCATTTATTCATTTATTTGGGGCATTTAACGTGCACTTTCTAAACCGACTTATAAACTAGATTAAATCTAGAACAGATTCAACCCTGTGAAAGCGAAAACGCATAGTTCAGTTCACCAATGATAATGTTTTAGGTCATGCCAGGAATCGAAACCAGGACCTTTATCTAAGTATGAAAACACGCTACCGACTGATCTAAAGTGTCAGACCGTGTATTAAAATCAACATTTAGTACAGTTTATGTGTTGTCAACAAAACATTTATAGATACGTGATAAAAAATGATACCTCTGTACACAAATAAAAACGGGTAACTTGGTATTAACGCTGTAAGCTACCTGGTCTCATAAGTCATCACACTCAAAATATAACTTGTTTTTTGTGACGTGGAGGTCAGGGCTTGAATTCCTGTTTTGTGTACTGAGGGACGATTTTCCAAATGATTTCCCTCTCTCTTTCTCCACTCAAATTCGTGTACATTTCTTTTTAAATACACCTTTCTAATCTACTTTATTATTATAAAGAGTTGGATAGCTCGGACCTTCAGTAAGATGCGGTGTACATAAAAATAAAACACTATGCCATTGGGTACTAATTATTTTAAGGGCGTCTTATTATAACTTCAACCTATTCAACATCCTTTCAATAAATTAAAAAACCTAGCTATGTATATCTTGAACAAATTTAATCCAAGTTTGACACCTTACCTCAATTATAAGCACCTCTCACCACAGAACTGAAGTTCCGAGAATCGAATCCCGGCATGACTAAAACATTTACCAATGGTGAAATTTAAATTTGCGGGAATGCGTATTGTCTCTGTTCTAATATTAAGTTAGCTTGTAATTCACGTTATATAACCTGTCGCTTCTGATAATGCTCACTAAATATACAAAAATAAAAACTTAAATTTTCTATTTAAATCTAACTTAATCGCACGAAGAAACTTTCACTATATTTTGATTTTATTTCTAATCTAAAGATGATATCTATAATGTTTGAAAAAATTATATACTATATGTTTGTGTCACCCAGTGACGCACTCAGAAATTTACTTTAGGTAGGGCATACAATCAAGGCCATAGCCAGAATAAAATTTAGGGGAAAAGGGGGTTTTGGCGTCACCCTCACCTTCAAACCTCTGGAAGATGCATTAGTATTAATTACCTATATATTTATTTTCATGAAAACTAAAGGCAACTATTAAATAACATAGTTTCTGTAAATGACTATGTTTTAGTTTATAGTAGGTATTTATAATAAAAAACACTCAAATCTGTTAAATTTATCAATTGCTTTTTTTTATTTATGAATAAAGGAGGAGGAAAATGTATAGCTTTAAAAGATGGTGTTATTTTGAACTGTAGAACCATTTTGATAACATCTGCTCGTTATAAATAGCTAATTATAGCTTCCAGAAGTGTATAGGATTTTCTAAATTTTCCAGAGATTAAAGTTGGTAGGAAATTGTTATTTTATTATTAAATATTAACTATTATTGTTTGAAATAAATTTTAATTCATCATCGGTTCCATGTTATGTTTTAAGGCCTCTAAAGTAGCATTTTTCAAACTGGGCTCCGCCTTAGTTATCTGAGGCTACGTGGGGCAATTTTATAATGTTATTTAGTTTTTCACATTATAAAATAGCATCATTAATTAGGATTGCCAACTTTTTTTAAAATCTAGATAAATTATTCATGCCACACAAGCTACTAATAAATAAATATATATTGATTTAGATTATGCATTTTTCAATGTAAACTTTTTGCACAAAATGGTGGGGAAGTGTAGTTTTTCTTTTATATTTATTCAAGTATAAAGTTATAAACCGATAATACTAGTGTGAACATTTTTATGAGCGTTCAAACATTTATTTTTTCTGGTACAAAGGCTCCTTCGGTCTAAAATGTGAGAACCCTTGGTCTAAGTCAATATATGTTAATGTGTTGAATAACACGCTCTGGTAGCTTTGTCAGTTCGAAGAACTTTAGTATTAATTTTAACCGAAATTGGGTGGGGTGCGAGTGATTCTGAAGTCTCTATAAGCGAGGTCCTCGGTGTAATAACCCATATCTTGTGTTAAGAGACTTAGAAACTAAAACGAACTTAATTACCAGAATGGTGGCTACTAACTATATACATTTTCTTGTATACAATGTATGGAAGCTACTATGGTTGTACTTTTTCCAAATGAGAATATAAGTGGCACTTTTAATATCTGTATGTGTGTGTGCGTGTGTTTTGAATATAAAGTCTTAAAATGGAGCCTATGTATCCCACTCATCTTGTGTGTCTTATATTTTAGTTATACAGTATATGATTTATGTTTTTATTGACATTATTAGAGGTCATGGGGGAAGGTGCCCGTTTACCCCACCCCCTTGGGTGCGCCTCTGGTTCTAAGTAAACGCTTAGTGAGAGAAGGGCATTTTATCATAGATATAATTAATTTATAAAATATGACAGTTATTTCAATGGTTTTTATGAACTTATAATACCCCTTTTTCTCGTAAGGAGAAAAAAAAATCAAAATTCTATCTATCGGTTTTTATTTAATTAAAGGATACTAAACTTTTAGTTCAACACCCATTAAAAAAAGGTTTAGATTATATATATATAATGTTAACAATGAATAGTTTTTGAGTCAGTGTTTTAAAGGAGTCTCGAATTTTATATTATCAAGTCAATATAGTAAGAATAGTATTTATCTTAAAAATTGTAATCCAAGTTTAAATGTAATTATAATTATACAAAAATGTACATTTGTTATATTTGAATATGATGTATTTTCACTGTCTAAAATATGTTTTTTCAAGTAAATAGAGTAAGCTCTAGTAGTGTTGTTTTTTCATTGTATCTTCACGCCAGTCAATGCTTTCCGTATTTAATAGCAGAGCACATAGAAGGTAGGTATGAGGAAGATAGAATTATGAGAAGTACCCTCGTTTGCGTGGAAATAGCGGGAAACCATTTATGAAAAATTACCATCAGTTCACCGTGTAATTGAGCAGCCGCGATGTGCACATTTTTGTCCTCGATTCATTATTTCATAGAACAAATCTTTCTTCTAAAAATTTAGATGAATTATTTAAAAATATATATCACTCAACTTTACACAAAAATATACAAATCAATACATTATTTAATCTATATATAGCCAAGGGTATGAAGCAAGACAGAGGTGCCCACCTACAACTCGTGAAACTCAAAACAAATTATGTCAGCGGGTTTGAAAAAAAACCAAAGGAAAGTGGCCAGGGAACAATGCATTTTTGTCTTGCTTTACTTCAAGGTCGTTTGCTATTATTAGGAATGGAGGGAGGAAAGGACTGCTGGCCCTTCCCACCCTTCAAAGTCTCTTGTAGAGTTCGATGGAGAAGAGAGAAAGAGAATATTTTAGCCGGTTTACCCCTAGGCTATTACAGTGACACTTTCTGGTGTTGGAGAACACAAGCGATCCTAGCGGCGAGATATTTTCTACTAATCTAAGCTCGTCAGTTTTTTTAGCTGGGCTGGCGACTTCTTGTAGTATATATACATTCAACGCTAATACTTCCTATTTCCTTTTAACAATATCTTGTCTTGGATCTACCCAACTTTGTTGCTTGATCAATACACAGCATAACTAAGTATTTTTGTATACGTACTTGAACAACAAAATGGTGAAATTGAAATCATTTCCTCGAGGTCAAATATATAAGACAATCAGCACCACCCGTCTCTATAGAGTTGAGTTAATATCAATTTATATGCTGATGACTGGGAGATCGGAGTTCATTCCCCGGTCGGGTCTAATGGGGGTGATTTTTCCTAAATGGTTTCCTATTCACTCTCCCCACATAAATGTGGGTGCATTTCCTCTAAATTCAACCTCTCTCTCATCCATAACCCATTAGTGTGATTATTACATAACCTTACAACCCAACAATCCAATCAACACTTTATTTTAGTTAAAACTTTGTTAATTTTAACTGAATTGCACTTCACAACAAAATTAATACTACAATATTAGTAAAACAGATAACACAATTAAAAACCCATGACAACATCAACACCAAATAAAATATAATATTAATGCTAATAACAGAACAAGGGCTCCGGAAGATCTTTGTAAGTGGTTGGTGGGGGGTGAGGGAGCTCAAATAAGAGGGAGGTCCGGGTTCCTTGCTCGGTAAGATCTTAAGCCATAGAAGATTCCTGAAGATATTTGATGAAGGTTGGTCTTTAATGGGTAGTATTTTTAATGCCTTTGTTTATCATAAATTATAGTATAAACACGGTTTGAGAAGCGGATTATTATTATTATTATTATTATTATTGCTGATTTGGACGCCCTTAAAAGTTATTTACATTGGCCGTCACCTGGAAATCTTTTGTAAATTAGTTGTCTCTAAAAGCTATTATAGCTATTTTCCCAGTACATTTTATAAATCTGGATGCCACTAGAACAGTGATTCCCAAACTGTGGTATGCATACCACCAGTGGTACGTACAATAATTCTCCGTGGTACGCCTTGAGAAGCCAAACAAAAAAGTTAATAAGATAAGGCCTCATAAAATCTTATAAATATATTACCAACAAGTTTAACCAAAAGGAAAACAGACTTAAAAAGTGGTTGTAGGTGTGGACAACACTACGGTTGCTATATAGTAGCCGCGCTAAACTTATACAAGAAGCATCCACGAGAAATGTCTCCTTTCTACTCGTCATTTTGAGCTCAACTAGATTTGTTGCAAAAAGACTTGCTCTGCTATACATTTTCTTGGCACATGCTAAAAATGTATCTAGCAAATGTTATATATCAAAGTTAGATATCATGACTATGTGACCTTTGTTATATAGCATTTCTACATGCTTATAGTGTAAACGCTGCTTAAATGCAAGCTGAAACCAACATTGCAAGCTTAGTTTATGTTCACTAGTAGCACTCGCAGCTGGCAACTGAAAGCATCGGGGAGCGAGGTTTTGAAAGTTAGGAGTAGTTAAATCAGGACTGTCCAACCCGTGAGTAGTTAAATCAGGCCTGTCCAACCCGCGGCCCCGAGTACATCTGTGTGTTCCAACATCTCAAACTGAAATACTTCACTTAGAAGAAATAAACATCAGAATTGGGCTTTTGGAGCTGACTTAAATGCTCGCTAATTTTCACGAAGTTTTCAGAATTATAGGTATAATGAATGTATGCGTGTATTTGTTAAAAATTAATACTTACTCGTTCATTTTTTTAAATTATGTTTGGGCATTAGGTCCTATAAATATAATGTACACAGGCTTGAACTAATCACTGAAAATATTGAGAAAAGATAAAGGCTACAGTTCCTTTTAGGAAAACGCAAGGCCGTAGTCAGGGGGTTGGGCTGGGGGCTCAAACTCCCTTGAAATTAAATGAACACAATATATTTTTGGCTTTATTTATGGTTCAAACAATATCAAAATAAAGGTACAAGTACAAACTAAGGGGCTGTGTTACCATTAAAAGCATTTGAGAGAGCTTCTAGAGGTGTTTAATGTTTATAATTTTTCCTAGCCCCTGGCAGTTAGGGGATTATGTTACCATAAAAACAATTCAGAGAGCTTCTAGAGGTGTTTAAGGCCCTGCCTACCCATAAATGCACGGTTCTAAACAAAAGAATTTAGAACAAAATATATTTAATAATTCAACCTTGTTGTTTTTTATTTATTTTAGTAACATATCTGGGCATCTTTCATAATTCTTATGGAATTTTCAAACCATGCTAAAAATAGTTATTGAAATAATTTCATTAAAATGTTTCCATTTCAATGCATTTTAAATGGGATAACAAAAATTATTAATGGATTTATTTATTTTCTTTGTACAATTAAGCTAGAGTGTTTGTTTATAACATACTATTTAATGAATAATTTCTTTTTCTTTTTAGACATTTTTTTAATTTGGGTTAGCTTCAATAATCACGACGATATTGAGCTCTAACGACTCCCAAGTCGACTCTCTAGTCAAAATACATGGTTTTAAATACAACTTTTCCTTCTGCAACTAGTTGTCATAGCTGATAATAGGGGCCGTTAGTATGATCATTACCCATTTACAAGCTAGTATCATTTTGCAAGCGTTGGCTAACCTGCTGTATCGGAATGCAGGCTGCAGTGGAGGGTTAAACTAATCTCTGTGACCTTCTTGAGTCAAAGAAACATTAATACCATGTACGTTAGGATAAGAAGGGCCAATGTCCAATTATGAAAATTTGCGTAATTAAATATAAACAATTAAACATCTTAATATATTCAGTAACTAAAATACTCACAAAGTCTTCCTGCTGTGTGAATAAATATAGTTGGTCCCTACTTACTTCAATGAGAGTATTACTCTAGTGATACATTATTTTCAAAGAAAAAGCCACACGCTTCTCCATACACAAAGTTTTATGACATTAGCCCTTATTTAACTGAGGCAGTAAAACATGAAAAATTCTTCACTCTTATCTTATATTCTTTCTTGAGTTTTCTCATTCTTTAGCACTACACGTTGTAATAATAAGTGTTAATATTTAAAGTAAATGAAAACTACTGTAAATTGAATTTTTAATCCACTATTATAATAAATGAAAATAAACATTCCTGCTCATATCAAACATAGTTATTTTAAATAAAGTTTGGTCTAAATGTAATTTGGAGACGTTCTCAGTATAATTTTATATACTAGTTTTTATTTTACTGTCTAGGATTTGACTCTCATTGGACTTTGGAATAAGTTATTTTTCAAAAAGTTAATGAACGAAGTTTTTGGTAGTCAAGATGTGAAAATGTTAATTTTATTTTATTAGCGTGTTAAATGTGATTACTTTTAATTTGAACCTGTTGCATTCTCGCAGTTTGTGCGCTCGTTTTGGAAGAAATGTATCGAATCCCGAACAATAAGTACCCACGGTGATTACTTTTTATATAATTAACAATATGTGACCTTTTTGCTTTCGAACAAAATCCAATGGATTGTATAAATTTTGAGGTGGAGAAGTATTTACAAAATATTATTTTATATCCTTGTGAATAACAAGTTTGTTAAGAAAGGGCGCACAAAGAAAATCAAAGATATAATTGATTATGTAGTAAAGGGTAAGTTTTTTTTAATGGTATGCATATTACTGGCGCTTAGGCTATCTGAATATACTAATTTAAGTACAATGGATGAGCAGCGATACTATTTTATTCACTGTAGAAATAATATCAAAATTAAGATACAAATAAATACTTCTATATAACAATGCAGCGATTATTCTGATATTTCAAGTACTTTTTTTTTTAAAGAAAAGCTCTTAGCTGAAAGTAAATGTTACTAACACTCTGTAACGCACTTATTGTATGTTCAAAATCTCTTGTGCCTTGGCCGAGTTCGTATCACGCTAGTACTAAGTAATTTCAACCTAACAGGGAATCGAACTAGTCAAGTTATTGAGCTGATTAATTTACGCACTCAGTGCTCAGTCATAGCACTTTAGCAATATTGACCACGACATGAAGCCGATGATCAGTAAATATATATTTAAAACCATTAAAATTAATGAACTTTTGTATTCCCTATTCCATAAAGTAAGTAAGTATTTGATACCCGACCGCCTCTGTTGTATAGTGGTCAGATTTACTGGCTTCAAATACTGAAGTCCCAAGTTCGATCCCCAGTGCCCCTAATTCTGTCTGTGAAGCAGTGGGTCTGAAACGGAACCAAAATCAACCTCGTGAGGACAAATGAGGAGATAATTGAATGAATAAGTAGCGCTTCAGTCTAGAAAACTGAGATAGAAGTCTGGAGGGCTCGTTGTGCTAACCACATGGCACCCTCAGCTTGAAAATGTTGGCCCTATCTTTGCCAACATACGGCAGCCTCTCGATTGGTATAGCCTGCTTGCAGGCTGACACCATGGGGATATTACTCTACCAATAGGATAAAAAATTATTCCCAAAAAACATTTATTTCTGGAAAATTGTGTAAATCCTATAGATGTTTGAAAACTGTAAACACCGTATTAAATAACAGATACCCACTTCAGTGGTTGAGTGGTCTAAGGTGTCACTAGTGTTAAATTGGCCTGCTGATAGCGGAGCACTTGGGGTGCAAATCCTGGTCGAGTCTATTGAAGGTAGTTTTTCCTAAATTGTTTCCCCATCTTCCAAAATAAAAATGCTGGTAGATAACCTCTCAAATGCTTCTTTCCTCATTACCACCCAATTAGATTATCATATATGCGTATAACATGAACAGGTAGTATGACGTGGTGATATCAGTAATAAAAATAACAGATATATTTATTGTCAAAATTGTTATAGTCTTCGAGATGAAACTGCTTTTAAAATATGTTATTGCCTCCTTAGCCTTTAAATTTTAAAAATTAGCCAAAGCACAGTGGCCAAATTTAGCACATTAAATTTTAGTTATTTTTTATTTTACCTGCTTACTAATAAACTCAAATAAATGGTACAACAAAATCGTAGGCTACATTCTCAATCGTATAGGTTATTTATTATAGTTAGTGACAAAACCTTCAAAAATAAGTTATCTCTAATTTTACCTTAAATAAATTTTTCTCTGATAAATAAGTGTACATTATTATTTATCACTACCCTCACCAGATATTTATTTGAAAAAATTTCAATAGTGGTACAACAGCATTAACCTGGAGTCACCACTTTGATATGCTAATTACTCAAAATGGGTACGGGTACAAAACTTATTTGTGTTACAAAACGGTACAAAACTAGTACAAAACTTTGGCATCAAAAAATTCAAAAGTGGTACAACAGAATTAACCTAGAGTCACCACTTTGATATGCTAATTACTGAAAATGAGTACGGGTACAAAACTTATTTGTGTTACAAAACGGTACAAAACTATTACAAAACTTTGGCATCAAAAAAGTTCAAAATCAAAAGGGGTACAACCGCATTTACCTGGAGTACGTGGAGTACTCACTTTGATATGCTAATTACTCAAAACGGGTACGGGTACAATACTTTTTCTTTCTGGTACAAAACGGTACAAAACTAGTACAAAACTTTGGCATCAAAAAAAGTTCAAAATTAAAAAGTAGTAAAACAGCATTAACCTTGAGTCACCACTTTGATATGCTAATTTCTCAAAATGGGTACGGATACAAAACTTTGGCATCAAAAAAAGTTCATTATTCAAAAGTGGTACAACTGCATTAACCTAGAGTCACCACTTTGATATGCTAATTACTCAAAACGGGTACGGGTACAAAATGGTACAAAACTAGTACTAAACTTTGGCATCAAAAGGTTCTAAATTCAAAAGTGGTACTACAGGTTAATGGACGTCTAGCTGACTGGAAAGAATAAGCTAATTTTTCTGCTCGAGAGTGTGATTGTATCTTGACGTTATGTCTCCCCACGTTTAGTCGCGTTTGGTCGCATACACACTTTACGGTCCGGCACTACACTTCTTATCTCTCTCAATTCTTGGAAAAAAGTTTGCTTGCTGCCTTTACTGATTACCAGTCGTGGTCGCCGGTCTCCCAATTGTTTAAACAAACCAGTAGTTCTGCCAACCTGATGGCTGGAATCCACCAGTTTGTATAACGTTAGCAACGCCATCTATTTTAGAGCTGAAAGCTCAACACGCCGCCAGGGAGGGTAGGCAGGGCCTTAATATCTAGAATATTTAGAATATTTTCTTGTCCTCAGCAACTAGGAGGTTATGTTACTATACAAAACACATTGAGAGTTTCTAGAGTTGTTTAAATATTTAGTATTTTTCTAGCCTTTGGCAGTTAGGGGTTACCTCAAATTTACAGCACTAACGATGAAAATCGAGCACTAACGAGCACTAACGTAGCACAAACGATGGGCTGTTTCAAAAAGGGGTTATCTCTTTTATTTCTTATAATGGGTGGCCAGGAAGATATCTCCTTAGCAACTCATAAACAATCGTGAATTAGTGCCTCAAATTTACAGCACTAATGATGAAAATTGAACACTAACCAGCACTAACGCAGCACAAACGATGGGCGTTTTCTAAAAAGGGTTATTTCTATTATTTCTTATACTAGGTGGCCAGGGAAATATCTCCCTAGCCACCCATACACAATCGTGAATAAGTGCCTCAAATTTACAGCGCTAACGGTGAAAATCGAGCACTAGCTAGCACAAACGATGGGCGTTTTCAAAAACCGGGTAGCTAAAAGTCGGGTGGCCAGGGTTAAACACATCTTAATTTAACTATACCAACATTCCAGGAAGTGTTGGCTCCCGACAGTTATGCCTGTAACCTCCCCTCGACCCCCAATCCTTCTAGCCATGAGTTCAAAGAAGATGCGTAAGGCCCGTTGGCACGGTGTTAGTGGACTAATGCAAGTTTAGTGGTATTAGCTTACTAACATGTTAGTTGTGTTGACACGGTGTTAGTGGACTAATGCAAGTTTAGTGGTATTAGCTTACTAACATGTTAGTTGTGTCGACACGCATTTTTCACTTGTATTAGTAGCGCTTATAAAAACATGGCTGAAAATGAAGAGAGGTGATAACGGGTCTCTCTATTGGAGCCTTTTTTTAATCACTCCATCTCATTTCTCGTTCGGGTAATTTATACGCATATACTAATTATGCTTATGTGTTAGGAGCTAGTAAGGGTGAATTTATAATAAGTATGGGCGGCCAAATAAATTACAATTTCTTAGTAAACTCAATTTATCATAATTAGTTTACCTATTTAATAAAAATTGTTTTATATAGCCAACATAAAAAAGTTAGTGATTAATGTGTCTCCTATTTCTTAGTTCCTTAATACATTAAAATATATTTTAGTTGATCCCAAATAATTATTAAATTATTTTACTTTATTTGTTAACTTATTTAGCATATATGTTAAATAAAATTAAACTCAAATAAGGTCAATAAATTCCAATACAACTAAACTCGGTAGGGCATTTTTTTAAATAGGTCCAACCCAGATTTTTTCAACCCTGTTTTAATGTTGGTATACTAATAACAAAATATCTTGTTAAATCCTAGCTAGACCTAAAACATTAAAAAAAAAAAGTAGGCCTTAATTTGTTGGGCATTTTTTTAAATAGGCCTAGCGCCGGTTTTTTAAACCATGTTTTAAATTTTGGTATACTAATAACAAAATATCTTGTTAAATCCTAGCTAGACCTAAAACATTAAAAAAAAAAATAGTAGGCCTTAATTAATTTGTTGGGCATTTTTTTAAATAGGCCTAGCGCCGGTTTTTTAAACCCTGTTTTAAATTTTGGTATACTAATAACAAAATATCTTGTTAAATCCTAGCTAGACTTAAAACATAAAAAAAAATAGTAGGCCTTAATTAATTTGTTGGGCATTTTTTTAAATAGGCCTAACGCCGGTTTTTTAAACCCTATTTTAAATTTTGGTATACTAATAACAAAATAATTTGTTAAATGCTAGCTTGCTAGGCCTAAAATATTCCTTAAAAATAATAATTCATTAATTTGTAGATTGGTTTAAATATAGACAATCTGGTTTGCTATACGATAATAATATTAAATTATGTATCTACTCAAGATTCCAAAGCATTACTACAAGTGTTTGAAGTGTTTGGGCTGATCATTTATAATTAATTTTAAAACTTATAAAGATTGGTTAAAGTGTCAAATATGGAGATTGGAAAACGCGCCGAAGATTTCGCGTGAAAACCACCGGCCATTCATACCTTACTTGCCGATAACGCGAATATTATGTTGCCGGAACTAATCACGGTACTACAAAGTTGTATTATATTTTGTGATCGTATATAAAAAAATTACTCATGCCACGTTGAGTGGTAGGAAATAATGGTTTGTTAAAATTATTGATAACATTTGTTTACCGATATTAAATAATATCTCTCACAAGGAACATTTGTAAAATTTACGTATGCCTAAAATTTTATTTTGGAAACTTTTAGAGAATATGTACACCTGATATAACTTTACAATACCCTATAGTGCAATATCCCTCCCATTCTTATCTTTATAAATTCGGTGCTTAAAATTGCACAAAAACTCATTCTTTTCATAACATTCCACAAATAAGTGTCCCCCGCACAACCAATTCTTCAGTTTCCGCCATTTTGGATTGTCTACTTGCATTAGTAAAGTTGGAAGGTGACCAACTTTTTCAGTTGCAAGTGGACTTGCATGTTAGTAGCTTGCTTGTCTGTTTACACGGTGCAAGCTGTGCGCGCGCAGCCAAATTAGTGTACTTGCATTAGTCAACTAACACCGTGTCAACGGGCCTTACCGCCATTATTTACTCTCGACTGGGTGAAATCTATTCTGTTATCAGCAGTAGAATTCTTTTCGAGATTAAACTGATACAATGTTTGTCCTTTTCTTCACAAGTTCACTAAAGTTATGTTTCATTTTCCATAAGGCTAGTCACCTCGTCTTGTTTGAAAGGTGCCTGTAAACTCAAATCTCACGACATTGTTGTCTTCTAAGTAATTATCATTTTAAAAATCACAACTTTCAGAAGTTCGGAGTTAGTAAAATAACTTTACCTAAACAGTGAGTTTATCTAGACACTATAAATAATGATTATATATTTAATATAAAAATAAAAGTATATATCTTAAACAAAAATGCACGGCACAGGTGCTAGTTATTAAAGTTGTAATTGTGTCCTACAACTAATATAATACCAAACGCAATTAAGGTAGTTTTAAGATATGGTGTATAAAT
This sequence comes from Timema cristinae, assembly GCA_039000515.1. Lineage (NCBI taxonomy): Eukaryota > Metazoa > Arthropoda > Insecta > Phasmatodea > Timematidae > Timema > Timema cristinae. The sequence goes on along the minus strand of JBCFYV010000503.1, from coordinate 32,874 downwards.
TCTAAGCTATTTTAAATCTCATACTTTGAGCTGATATCATGGCTACATCGATTTAATCTTCATGTCCATACGATGTCAAACTTAAAAAAATGCTCAAGTATTTTCCTGTTAATAAAAGGGAGGAAAACACACTATGGAGATATTTATACCGCTGTTTACGAGTCAAGCGCTCAATCAATAGACTGGAATGCTCGTGATGGGCAGGTTGAGGTTCGAATCCCAGTCAGGTTTACTACGGATAGTTTTCCACGTTTGATTTGTGGTTTACCCATTATCTCTCCACGCTAGTGCGGGTGTGCTTCCTCTAAACTATCTACGTAGGAAGGACTAGTGCATTAATAGGATTTGCGTTTAAGCGTATGATTTTTTTAAAACTTATATTATCGACAAATCCACAGTATCTCTACCCACCACCCCTGGCCCTGATTTTAAATTGAGTATTGTCTCCCGTGTGTCTTCCCGCCATATCCCCATATTAGAGCAAGCCAGCACATACTCGGTGTGGTCGCTGTACTGAACCACTTTTATTACTGGTACTCAACTGACATATCTCAACAGGTTAATAGTTTCGGGTTAACAATTGGTGGTTTTATATTGCCGCGAGTAATTAATTAATTCACAATTAGCTTTTTACTACCTAACATTTTACTAGCCTAGGGGATAACTGAAACTCACACTAATTTAAGGACATCAGATAAGTTGAGTTAAATTTAAGAAAATGAACCAGCAGTAACAGAGAGAGTATTAAAGAAAATTCCATATGAAAAACCAACACCATTGCACCCAGCTGGCATTCTTCTATCTAGCACAATCATGACTTTCCAGGTCAAAACTAAGCATTTGGCAATTTAGGGGTCAATATATCAACCCACTCGCCCTCCTCCCAAGAACTAATTTCCATCTCATCTAGTGGGATATCATATGAAAGCATTTCTCAGGGATGTAGAAAATATTTATTTTAAACAATAAAATCTAAAAAGCACGATGACATTCATGCCCCCTTACCAGTGGCGTAATTACGGCAATGCAGGCAATGCATCCGGGCCCTTTACGGACACAAAGATACCACGGAGAGGCAATAAACGGACCGAAAAAAAATAACAAAGGAGTGCTATGCATTTGTGACTTGTTTATATCTCTACAACCGACAGTATTCCTAGCGTATTACCCGAACGGGTAGTAAAACGCGGTGCTAAAAAAAAGAAGAAAAAAACAGTATTCCTGAGCTTGTCTGATGAAGAAGTAAAGAAAAATGCTCTCAAACTAGGACGGCGGTATTTTAATGACGTGTCAGAAAGTCTTTATCTCCGTTAGTTGCTCTCTCATCAAAACTTTAAAGCCAAAAATTGAAAAACAAAACAAAAAAACGCACTATATGACAGCTCGCCGAGCTTGCTTTAATCAAGTTTTCAGACATGAGCTCCAGCTATCCTGATGTGTACACACTTATTTTTATTACAATTCCTGTTTCAATAGCAACAGTAGAAAGGATATCTCTCAGATGAAGATTATCAAGCATTTCCTGCGGAACACCATGGAACAAGCTCGCATGTCACAGCTAACCCTCCTCAACATAGCACAGTAGACACAGCAGGAACAATGGACGCCTCAGCGCTGGTTGACGACTTTGCTTCCATCAAGTCGTAGAAGAAGACATTTTAAACACATAAGGGGTGCTGATGGCAATGTTCGCATCCGGGTCTTTGGTTTGTTGTTACGCCACTGCCCCTTACATTAATTAAAACACCAAAACACAGAAAAATCTTAAAAAATAATAATAAAGGGCGTACAAAAATACGGGGTAGCTACAGCCAAACTATCATAAAATGTATGGTTTCTATACTTTTCGAAAAAAACAACCCTAAAACAAGCTGAACATTTTACGGAACCCTCGGCGCATAAAATTTCATACTTGCATCTTTTTATTTTTCTCACTGTGAATTTGTGGTCAGTCTCTGAATGCGTGTAAACGTGATGAAAACTTTTAGACCAGACTAAATAGGAAAAAAAACTAGATATAGTTCAATAGTTTTATCTCCCTTTAATCTAATAAAAATCAATATTTTTTAATTGCGCTATAAATCGTTAACGCTATTCATATTCCTTTTACTAAATATTTTTTTAAACTTGGGAAATGTCCAAACCAAACTAATGCATTTTTTGCGTTATAATAATCAGACGTTTAATAGGAACACTAAATGGAACTTTCTAAATTCTAAGAATTAAATCTAAATTTGGTATTCAATATTAAATGTTCTTGTTTAGTTGTCAATTAGCTCATGCTAATTTCTTCAGTTGGAAACCACAATCCAATTTTCATAGAAAAGGCCTTTTAGAAAATACAAACTTTTCTTTTTGCAGATAGCAAACATTGATAACAGTCTACTGTATTGATGTTATTTTGTAGGTATTGCTAGTATCTATAAAAAGTTACAGCTACAGATCACATGACTTGACGTATGAATACGTGAAAGTAGATCTTGTAGATTTTCTAGTTCTCATCTAAGGCTCTTTCTTTGGAAATTGGACTGAATATATTTAAAAAAAACCAAACCACTCACAACAGGTTGCATGCGTCCCCGCGACCTGTTTTATTCTGGCTCAACAATCTCAACGGGATATTAAATAAATAATATAAAAAGGCATTACCCGATCTGCGTTATCGGAAAACTTTCATCACAAAACATGAGCTGTCATATTCCTGAGAATATTTTTTATCTTGACAAGTTAAAACAAGACCTCACTACGCTCGGTCAATAAATCTTTAATTGAGATGTTGAGAGTAAAAACCTTGTTAGTAAAATAAGTTGTAAAATGAATATTGTATCCAAATATTCGTCTGGGGACAGTGGGGGGGTTCAAAGTATAGATCCCGTGGCTTCCCCTTAATCAAAGGGTGCCTCCCTAGCCCCAGTGGTTCAGGTGAGATGTCTCGGGATGTAAGGAGGGTGGAGGTGGAGGTGGTGCAGTGGCGTACCTAAAGTAACAGGCACCCGAGGTGGGTCCTTCATTTGCCTCCCCTCCCCCTCTTCCACATAAACCATTTTAATTTTAAACACAAACTGTTTTTAAAAAACAGAGTACTATTACAAGCAAATAGAAAAATAGAAAAATATAGGTCATTAAAAATTAAGTGAACAAGTAATACGGCATTTAATTTATCTGTACCCACTTCGGTGGCCGAATGGTCTAAGGCGCTACTCTCGCCATATACTTTACTGCCAAAGACGGGAACATCGGGTCCAATGAGTGTGTTTTTTACTAAATTGTTTCCCACCCTGCCTCCATGCAAATGCTGGTAGATTACTTTTAAAATACTTACTTGCTCATCCCTCCCCTGCGAGTAATTATCAAATATGCATATAGCCTGAACCAGTAGTAAGACGCGGTGATAATAAATAATAATTAAAAATACACTAAATTCAACCTCAATTAAAGCTGACCTGGTAGTCTAGGGGTAAGGTGTCGGACTTCTGTGCTGGGGGTCCGGGGTTCAATCCTCGGTACCGGTACAGATTTATCTGATTACCAAACCCTTCCTTCACCTCTGACAAGACATCTTGTGAATGTGGGGAATGCCAGGCCTCCACCGTGGTTCGGATTCCACGTTAAACTGTAGGTCCTCCATTTCATCTCACTATCACCCTACCATTACACATTAGCGTAAGTGCGTATAACCCGAACGGGTAGTTAAGACACGGTGCTAATAATAATAATAATAATAATAATAATAATAATAATAATAATAATAATAATAATAAAAGCCTATAGGTTCCTCGGCAGTAGTACTAAACCCAAGATAATCACTTTATTGACAAGTATGTAAAAAATTTCTCAGACGCTTCATATTCAAAATTTATAAAAGTGCTGTCGACCGTTTTCCTGCACAACATAACTATCTTCGCTGCATAAACGACAGCATTAAATATATTCTAACACATTTGAAAACATTGACTGCGCAGTGACTTTTCAGCCACTCTGTGTTCTTTGGAGACAACTAAGGCATTTCTTTGCTTGGGTCAATGACCCGAACTTTCCCGTTACCTGCCAAAGTTGAATAAATGATGCCAATCCAACCCCTCAGACCAACTTAAAAGCTATTAGTAGAATGGTTCAACAACATACCTTGAGTTTCTAGAGATATTGTTTATTTAACTTTTAGTTAAATTTCTTAAAAATTAATAATATATCAAAATAACAAATGCACCTGCTTCGGTGGTGGCATGGTCTAAGGCAGGGGTCAGCAACCTCTTTGATATCATGGGCCATTTGGGTCTAATCAAAATTTTCTTGGGCCGTTTTAAAATAAATATTCATAAAAATAAATTCAAATTTATAATATTTCTTATATAGTATTTAGCTATTAGGGGTTGTCCATAAACTAAGTATTCATATGGGGAGTGTCGGTTAAGAGGGCTATGGTGGGTGAATAGTGCTCGGTGTGACCAAGCGTGACGAGGGGGAGAAGGGAGAGAGGTTAGATAATGTGTAACGTCACAATACAATTAAGTGTATTTATTTTGAAATCAAGTGTGTTACGAACATCACGCATCTATCATAAGCGTGATTCCCCCTCAATATGGAGGGTTTAAAAGGGCAAATTTGTTTGACTCTCGCACCTAAGCTATTAACTTAAGCTAATACAATCAGGGACTTTTGTGTTGTTAATTTTATATTCTACAAAAGAGTTATCTATAATTTTGTCTCTATCTCACTTAGTTTTCTCAGCGTAAGTAATAAAAGGTAAATATATTCGTACTTTTCGAAAGATTGTGACGATTTTAATTTTTTTTTAATAATTAGGAGGGTGTGCGTGATATTGTGACAGATGTGACATGCGGGGCAAGGAGTGAAAACAATAGCGTGACATAGTTTATGGACAGCTCTTTAATCTGTTTTTATGAACACGATTGTTTGTTCGCTAAATATTGGTCGAGCCGGATAGAATTAGTAGGCGGGCCGGATCCGGCCCCAGAGCCGTAGGTTGCTGACCGTTGGTCAAAGGCGTTACTGTCACAATAAACGCACTACCGATGACAGAGAGATTGAGGATTGATCTCGGTTGGGTGCACTTAGGTTTTTTCTTAAATGTTTGTCCACTCTCACTTCACACAAATGCAGGTGCACTCCCTCTAAATTCACTCTTCCTCATCCCCAACACTTTAGAGGTATGAGAATGATGGATGGTTAGAAATATGGAATTCTAGAGTAGGCCTATATAACATCTGGGTCTAATGGGATATTTTCACGTAAAAATGATCTATTGTAGAATATTATGTATAAATAGTACTCAACCCGAAGGTTGGTTTGATCCTCAACAGTTAAACAGTCAGCTATAAAGCCGAGGCAGCAGTGAAAATACTTCCTAGGGGAAAATAGTAGTGAGGTAGTTTCTCGTTGCTTTCCTCGCTGATCCAGAAGGTACTAACTACTACTATTGCACAAGTCTACCAAGCACACCGAAATACATACACTGACTCTACAAGCGATACCTTCCCTCCAATCATTACAGGGACTGGCTGTATATTGAATGTTATTACTATTATCGCTCATACCTCTGCTACTGTCATGTTTCTCAGAGCCATAAGTGAGAATGAGACGGATCAATGAAAGTAAAAACTTGATTTAAACCGCGTAGTTGGCCAACGCGCTGGATTTGTGTTTAGTTAGACTCCCGAGGATGGGAGACAGAGGTTCGAAACTCGTCCATATGAACTTGGGGTGGTTTTCCACTCTCCCTCCACGAAGATGCGGGTTCATTTCCCCTAAATTAAACCTTCCCATCTTCTAGCTCAATAGCGTAAATAGTACTTAAGCGCCTACTAGAACAGGTAGTGCGACGTGGTGCTAAAAACAAAACAAAAAACATGCTCTAGCCTATACAAGAAGATGTAGTGTATTGTAAACACAATATCTTAAAAGAAAGGGCAAAGAATAAATATTAATCAATATATGATTTTTGAAATAACAAAAAATTTAAAACTCTTAATATGTGTTAGATCAGCACAAATGAAATTTCTTAAAATAAATTTTATTTAATTTAGCTTGTATACAGGTTTTGGCGGGATGGAAATAGAACTTTTCAGGGTGGAATAATTCAAAATCTGGCCCTAATTGGGAGTACCCCCTATACAGGGATTTAGTATAGAGTCTTTAGATCAACTCTTCATATGTGTTATATCAGCACAAGTGAAATTTCTTAAAATAATAATTTTTGAATTTAGCTAGTATAAGAGTTTTGGCAGGATGGAAATAGCGTTTTTCAGGCTCGATTAATTCAAAATCTGGCCCTAATTGCGAGTACCCACCTATACAGGGTTTTTATATTGTGTTCCTAGATCAACTCGTCACATGTGTTATGTCAGCACAAGTGAAAGTTCTTAAAATAATAATTTTTGAATTTTGCTTGTATAAGAGTTTTGGCGGGATGGAAATAGCGTTTTTCAGGGTCGATTAATTCAAAATCTGGCCCTAATTGGTTGTACCCACCTATACAGCGATTTAGTATAGAGTCTTTAGATCAACTCTTCATATGTGTTATATCAGCACAAGTGAAATTTCTTAAAATAATAATTTTTGAAATTATGTTGTATAGGAGTTTTGGATCGTTGGAAATAGCATATTTCAGGGTCGATTAATTCAAAATCTTGCCCTAATTGCGAGTACCCACCTATACAGGGTTTTTATATAGTGTCCCTAGGTCAACTCGTCATATGTGTTATATCGGCACAAGTGAAATTTCTTAAAATAATAATTTTTGAAATTAGTTTGTATAGGAGTTTTGGCGCTATGGAAATAGCATATTTCAGGGTCGTTTAATTCAAAATCTGGCCCTAATTGGAAGTACCCACCTATACAGGGTTTTTATATAGTGTCCCTAGGTCAACTCGTCATATGTGTTATATCAGCACAAGTGAAATATTTTAAAATAATAATTTTTGAAATTAGCTTGTATAGGAGTTTTGGCGTGATGGAAATAACATATTTCAGGGTCGATTAATTCAAAATCTGGCCCTAATTGGGAGTACCCACCTATACAGGGATTTAGTATTGAGTCTTTAGATAAACTTGTCATCTGTGTTATATCAGCACAAGTGAAATTTCTTAAAATAATAATTTTTGAATTAATGTTGTATAGGAGTTTTGGCGCGATGGAAATTGCATATTTCAGGGTCAATTTATTCAAAATTTTGCCCTAATTCTAAGTACCCATCAATACAAAGATTTAGTATTGTGTCACTAGATCAACTCGTCATATGTGTTATATCAGCACCAGTGAAATTTCTTAAAATAATAATTTTTGAAATTATCTTGTATTGGAGTTTTGCGCGACGGAAATAACATTTTTCAGGATCGATTAATTCAAAATTTGGCCCTAATTTGAAGTACCAGCCTATACAGGGATGTAGTATAATCTCTCTAGATCAAATCTTCATATGTGTTAAATCAACATACTTGAAATTTCATTTAATAATATTAATTTTGAAATTAGCTTTTTTAGGGGTTTTGGCGCGATGGAAATAGTGTTATTAGTATATTGGTATATTTCGGTCACTTAGTCCATTTTTCTCCCCCATAACACCACTTTTACTTTTGTGACACTACTACTTTTACCTTTGATTCTATTTTTTTCATATGGTAACTTTTCGTTTTTAAATGTTGGCTCCAAAGTGTTCAGGATGTACATCGTCTCGAGTTCTTGATATTCGTGTCAATAAGATCTAAAGTTACAAAACAATCGGAGGTGGATTTCATTATTTCCACTATTAAATTCTTTATTAATTACTATGTCGAGATATGATAGTTCTATATGTGATAGCCCAATTCCTTACAGACCTCGTCAATTGAGAAAACCAAAGGTTAGTTTAAATTTTGAAAAAAGTGTAACCAAAAGCCTTGTTTGTTGAGACATACAATGGACGATTTGTGATATGATGTTTATTTTCATAAGATTTTGAGAATAACGCATATGTCTAACTAAGTATTTCAATACTATTTGCCATAAATTGATTCTAAGTCATTGTAGGCCCTTTTTTACATGTATGTTTATTTTGTATTTTATTTTAGTCTCATTAAATGTAGGAATTTGTTTTATTAATATTTATTTGTAAATCAAGTTGCAATTTTATCTATCTTGTGAATGTGGGGAATGCCAGGCCGCCACCGTGGTTCGGATTCCACGTTAAACTGTAGGTCCTTCATTTCATCTCACAATCACCCTACCATTACACATTAGCGTAAGTGCGTATAACCCGAACGGGTAGTAAGACGCGGTGCTAATAATAATAATAATAATAATAATAATAATAATTTTATCTATGTTACCTCTCCCTATTGGTATGAAAGCAAAGTGCCGCAGCAAGTCTATGACTACAGGAGGACTATTTTAAAGTTGTTGATCTTTTGTCCATACCTTTGTTGTGAATTTTTTTCTCTAAAAAAACCCCCCAAAATACCCAAATTTATCCTAGCACTAAACCCACCAAAATACGGGAAATCCATTGGTAGGCCTACTAAATGCAAGAATATTAATAAACTTTGTTTTAGTGAACAGTTCGGAATTAAACTCACCTTTGAAGTGTTGCAGGAACAAATATTGTTGATAAAATTGTGAGATTGCACGCTCGAAGCATAATGTACCGGTAATTATATAATTTATTATAGAGCCACTTAGAATGCCACTTAGAATCTTGTGTGGCAACCATATTTTCTAAATGAAAACTCTCACGCACATCCACTAGCTACTCTACATCCAGCAAACTCGCACAAGGCTACATTAGAACTCAAGTGAAAACGGATTAGAACGGATACACCCACAAGAACTCACTCACCGGAAGTCAAATAGTCATACTGTTAGCCTATGTATATTTTAAGGCTAAATAATATATATGCTAAATACAATATTAAGTCTCCTTTCAACATATTTAACCTAATCTGTCACTAACCTTGCTACATACCCATTCGTTAATACATTTGAATCTCAATTAATATTCACAAAATAAACAATTTTACTTTTGTAGTAAGATAAGAGATTTTGGATCAAAAGATGTGTTGGCTTAGGATGTTTACATTTGGACTTAGGATTATGGAGTTATTTATATAACTAAGTTGGAAATATTATCATTGTTTTCTTGCAAGTATAGTTGTAGTACTGGCATAACATTTGTAATTATCTGGTCTCTTTAAGTGCAATACAGTGTCTTATATGCTGAGGTGCTTACACATGATTCCCACAATTCCTGGAAGAGCAACTTCCCACGCAACATAGCTCTGTTCCAGTATGGTCTGGACACGCACAACGTATAGCGACAGTTCATGTTGTATCCATACTGTTCCGATACAACCTTCATTACCTTACATACACTCTCAACTTGTCAAGACAATGGATCTGGCATTTGATTGAAGATTTTATTCTATCTTATAAGCATAATTTAAAACTTTTTTTCTGTAAATGGTTATTGTAGCCTATTATTTTAGAGGTATGACTTTTTGTAGAGAAAGGGGGGGGGGTGATGCAAATTGAGAGACTACTTGCCTACAATTAACATCCTGAGCTATGTGTGCATCTCTCCAATGACCACACTTAAGAGTCCTGTTCCTTGAAATGATATAATTACTGAAGTGTCCATCCTCCTTGGCGCACTCACTGGCTAAGTAGTCTGCGCGCTTCCCTCGTCACCTTAAATACAACACTGTTTTGGTCTACCCACAAAGGGGCATGCTACTTTGGACATTACAATACAAGCAATACTCCTGGTAATACTACACTGTGCAGTGATGAACGATTAATCTATTTTCACTAAGTAATACAACCTTTAAGCGCTCTTACCCGCTACTTGTCGTTGTAATTCTCTTGTTAATTCTTCGCTGTTCCACCAGACTCCGCTTACTGCCACAATCTCTGGTACACAATACTTCGAAAGGTTTATTGTATGTATCAACATGCAGGACAGAATCTTCAATTCTAACTTAAACTGACTGATATTTTACTTCTGATAGCACAATGGTCGACAATGATTGTTACATTCCCAGATAACACAATAACTGATTGTTCCAGATTGTTACATACCCAGAAAACACAATAACTGATTGTTCCAGATTGTTACATTCCCAGATAACACAATAAATGATTGTTCCAGATTGTTACTTACCCAGATAACACAATAACTGATTGTTCCAGATTGTTACATACCCAGATAACACAAAAACTGATTGTTTCAGATTGTTACATACCCAGATAACACACTAACTGATTGTTTCAGATTGTTACATTCACAGATAACACAATAACTGATTGTTCCAGATTGTTACATACCCAGAAAACACAATAACTAATTGTTCCAGATTGTTACATTCCCAGATAACACAATAACTGATTGTTCCAGATTGTTACATACCCAGATAACACACTAACTGATTGTTCCAGATTGTTACATACCCAGATAACACACTAACTGATTGTTTCAGATTGTTACATACCCAGATAACACACTAACTGATTGTTTCAGATTGTTACATTCACAGATAACACAATAACTGATTGTTCCAGATTGTTACATACCCAGATAACACAATAACTGATTGTTCCAGATTGTTACATACCCAGATAACACAATAACTGATTGTTCCAGATTGTTACATACCCAGATAACACAATAACTGATTGTTCCAGATTGTTACATACCCAGATAACACAATAACTGATTGTTCCAGATTGTTACTTACCCAGATAACACACTAACTGATTGTTCCAGATTGTTACTTACCCAGATAACACACTAACTGATTGTTTCAGATTGTTACATACCCAGATAACACACTAACTGATTGTTTCAGATTGTTACATTCACAGATAACACAATAACTGATTGTTCCAGATTGTTACATACCCAGATAACACAATAACTGATTGTTCCAGATTGTTACATACCCAGATAACACAATAACTGATTGTTCCAGATTGTTACATACATAGAAAACACGGATGACGAGCCATCACCCAATGGAACTTTGGTTCTCAACAGACCAAACAAAAACAAATGCTCACAAGATTTATCTTTTGAGCCAGAAGAAGATGTTGATGGTGATTCCTTATTGTCAACTTCGATGGATGACGACACGTCCTTTTCGGAAGCCAGTGTCCACAGAAAACCTGTCCTTGGGGAAACCTTGTCCAGACGGACTAACCTTCCTAAGTCAGACGATTCACAAGAATCCAACGACTCGTCCTCTTCCATGTGCAGCTTGGAGCGGAGACGACTCAAAAACATTCAAGAAAACAAGGAATTCCTAAAGTAAGAATTATTCAAATTCCTATTGGAAAGTTAATTGGCTGCTCCTTACTTTTCTCTGCCAATGAAAGACTTTTCACACTTCAGAAAAAGCTTACATTATTTTTTGTGAATTTTAAAAAGCTCACTCCGGATACAGTAGCGGAGTAAAATGGGAAATATCAAGAAACTTTGCATGTATATATTTAAAATATAATAAAAAAAAATAGTTGTAAGGTAAAGATAAATTTTTTTATAAAATTTTGTTAAGGTGATAATCTAAAACTACTTGATTTAGATCAATAATTACTGCATGGTTTCCACCTTTTTGTTTTTAAAGTTTCGTCGCTAATCCAGAGTGTAGAATTAATCCATCCGACACATTTCCTGAGCCAATAAGCCGGAGTATTTGTCTCTGTTAGACATCAGTCTTATGATTATAGAATCTCCTAATTGGCTTTCGACATAACAGTGTGGCCACAACAAACATTTACAGACCAATTAACAAAGCTGGCAGGTAGATCTACTGTCACTTGTTCATACGTCAAGTCATGTGACCTACATTAACAATAATATATCCTAATGACGTGTTATCATTGTTGACCACTAACAAATATATTTTTTGTGTTTTCTAAAAGGCTTATCTTATAAATTGTGATTTAACACAACAATTAAATGGCCCTACAAATAATATTAAATTAACTGTAAGTTACCCTATGAACCTTGTGTGTTATTCTGTTTCTACTCCTGGCTGCAGGACCCTCGGAATAACCCAACATGTGTGTTATTCTGTTTCTACTCCTGGCTGCAGGACCCTTAGAATAACCCAACATGTGTGTTATTCTGTTTCTACTCCTGGTTTCAGGTCGTTGGGAATAACCCAGATGGTTGAAGACTTAACTAACAGACTGGAAGAAAAGAAATATATTGAAAAAAAGAAAAGGGTTAATCGTGCGAAGAGACGGAAAGTGTAAGTGTAAGTAGTGGCCTTGCTCCTTGTGGTGTACCCAAGTTAGATGAGCGTCGCCAGGCTAGAGCGAGCTACTGAACGTCTTTATGGCCGACAACTCTCACTTCCTGTAATAGGGAATAATTTAAACCAATTTCAATATTTTACTTTGTCTTTTAACTTGACAAACTAAATAAATATCAACATAGTATTTAAAGCAGGGAATACAACCAAAATATCCAACTTATCTGTTCTCCTTCCGATTCTTCCAGTACATATTTTAAAGTTCTGGTTCTGGTTCTGGTTCTTCCAACAAACAGTTTAAGGTTCTGGTAAGAGGAAAAATAAAAGTAACAGTTCTTTTCAGTTTTTAGTTAAGTTTCAATTCTTTTAATGTTTATTTAATAGCTGTACCACCATTCTAGAATTCCAAAAGTATATTAAAAAACAATTTACAACAAAATAAAAGCTATTTATATAAATAATACGAAGAGCTGTCATAATTCATAAGCTAAATACATGCACAACTTATTTAATAGAGGAGAAGGAAATGTTTTATATTTTTATCAACCACATCTCATAAGAATAACCAAAATAGAGTAAGAGTTTGACTCTGTTTATATAAATGGTTTAAAATTTGTCTATATTTTATTTTTATTCAGTAACTAAAATTACATGAAGTCAGAGCAGAGAATAAGCTTATCAGTCAGAATTTAAAAGCTGAAATTGAGCAGAGCTGTTGAAAATTGAATCTAAGGATAAAAGTAGGTCAACTTGCTTTAGAAAAAAGAATAGAAGAGAGTATTCAAGTCTGTGAAAAGAAATGTAGCGAGATGTTTTTAAAATATGATCAGCTGGAATTATATATATAGGCCTGTATAACAATCATAACACAAGTTATCCAGTTAGAGGAAGGGCTTATGAAAAGTGAAAATAATCAATATAGTTTAGAAGAAAATCAGGAAGTCTTAAGAAATAACCAATCTGTAATTCTCCCGGAAATAAACATTAATAAGTATCAAACAACAAATTTGAAGTTGTTGAAAACAAAGTAGTAGAGATAGATTGAAGGTCACTCAGATAAAAACAAGTGAAGATGCAGTGAAATTGAATTTAGATAAGAAAATGGATAGTGTTGTTAGCTATTGGAGCGCAAAGGAGTATGAATAAAAATGTAATCACATCACAAATTAGTGAGGCTGTTAGACACGAGCTTATGTTGTGGCCCTAGAAAGTAGATAGAAACAAGCAGAAGCTGCTGGCAACCGAAGGATTGTTGAGGGTCATCCTCCTGAATTGATAGCCCAAATTTGGTTACAATGTCATTAATCCCCAAGTACAATGATAAAATGGGAAATGTCTCAGCGGTCCAATACTTTCAAAAGTTGATAGAGCTGTGGAGAATGGACATCTCCTAGAACAAAACAAGATTGAGGTATTCAAGGCCAATAATTTTAGTGGCGGGGGAGGGGGGCACATCCCCCAATTGCCGGAAGCTAGAAAAAATTCTAAATATTGAACACCTTTGGAAGCTATCTGAAGTGCTTTTTATGGTTACACAGCCCCTTCCCGGCTACAGCCTTGGAGGTATTAATGGTGACTTTAGAAGGTGAAGTTAGGGCCTGGGCTGGAGTAGTGGGAAACATGTGATGCAGCGAAGGAGAGGTTTTTGAGAAGATATTGGTCTCAAGATGACTTTCTTCAATACATTCTCAACAGGAAATATGATTCTATGCTAGGCTCAACTTGTGGTGCAAACAAAGTATTTGAATTACCCAATGGGAGAACAGAGGCTAAAGGAGCATCTTTCTCGTCATTTCTCCACAAACTTCCAAAACTCTTTGATGGCTGCCAATAAGGATGGATTAAAAGGGAATGGAAGAAATGCTGATAGGCTTCGATGACAGATGGTAAAGAGATAGGGAAGTTGAATGACGTAGTATGCTATGACAGACCAAGGTTAGGACAATTCCCACATAACAATAAGCATGGGAAATTTGAGAACAGGGACGACAGAAACCCACCGTTGTTTCAAGGTCAAGAGCAAAGTAGGCCCAGTCATTCACAGCAACAGTGACGGACATTGTAGGCCCAGGAATCAATACAACTCTCATGAGGGGCATAGACCTGGGGGCTATCAGAACCAGGGAAGAGGTAACCATGGAGTAGCACAGCTACATCAGCTCGGGAATGAAAACCAGACATTTGGGCGCAGGAACCACAGAGGCGGGAAACTTGCAGGCCACTCATTTAATAGTCCGGACATGATAGGGAAAATGAATACAGTACGGACCATGGAGCAAATTAATCACTTGAGTTTGTAGCCCAGTGTGTGATTCTGCAAGGAAATCCCAAGGAGTTTGTAGCTCAGTGTGTGATTCTGCAAGGAAATCCCAAGGAGTTTGTAGCTCAGTGTGTGATTCTGCAAGGGAATCCCAAGGAGTTTGTAGCCCAGTGTGTGATTCTGCAAGGAAATCCAAGGAGTTTGTAGCCCAGTGTGTGATTCTGCAAGGAAATCCCAAGGAGTTTGTAGCCCAGTGTGTGATTCTGCAAGGAAATCCCAAGGAAGATCTGCTACTGGAATGAAATCAGCCAGCAAGGCTGTGTCACCTGAAATAATGGAGGTTCGGAAACAACTGCACTATCTCAAGACTGCTATGATAAGATTAAAGAAAATAATTCCAGCATGAAAATTCCTGTGTTACCTCTGAGTAATGGGGATCACAGGTGTAAAAACAAAAGGGTAAAAACTCAAATATTACTTGATGTTAATTTAGAAGGACAAATTATGACTATTTATTTTCTGGTTGTAAAAGGTTTGAATGTCCCAGCCATCTTAAGGTCGGATTGGATGACCGGATTTGGGGTAAGTATTAACAGGTTCTGATTGAGAAGGCGAAAATGAACCTCCTGATCCCAAATGATGAGACTTCAGCCAGGACACAGCTGTAGGAAAGGATGAGGAAGTTGAAGTAGGACAGGTATCAATCAACGAGCTTATTAGGAAGTTCGAAGGATGTCAATACTCGCCATCTTTAAGATTAGTGAGTTCTTTCTGGCAAATAGGCCTACACAACAAGTCCAGAAAATACACCTCGTTTATGTACAACAGTAGGACATTCTGATTCAAGATGATGCCATTTGGGCTATTTGTGTCAACAAGCAAGTTTATCGGGGGTCTGGAGAGCGTGTTGGGCCCAGAAGTACTCGAATTTGCAACACTGTATGTAGACGATATTGTCATCACGTGAAACAGCTGGGTCTGGTGCTGAAAACACTAAAAAAATAAATAAAAAAAAACGTGGCTAGTATTGATCAATTACTATAGAAAACCACACTGAAATTCCAGCCTCAGGACTGATTTCTCTAGTAGGAGGTGCTGGATCATCATTGGGCATACACTGACTATTCTGACTGGTGGACATGTGAACATTCATTTCACCATCAGGACCGTTGAGCCCTCACTGACCATATTAGTCTCACTGAACACAGGAACACTCATTATACCATGATGAATAATTTCACTTTTTGAGGGAGTTGGTTCCTCAATACTGACTGCGTCAGATGAAAGAAAATGTTTGTCACAGAACACATCGGGGTGATAAGGGTATATGTCTGTAGCACAGAAGGAATGTTTTGCTTTTTCCATGGTGGCAATTTTTTCATATGCACTACGGAAAGGTAGGCAAATATCTTGCTGGGAAATTGCACACCTGGGGTGATTGTGCATCCATTTGTCGGCTTCATTAACAAACATTGATTTCAGTGGACCAAAGAATCCTCTGTCAAGGGGCTGTAATTGAGTAGCATGAGGAGGTAGCGAGAGCAGAGTAATGTTGTGATCACGGCAAAAGATTGCAGATTCTAGAGAGCAATGGGACAAATGATTGTCTAGTACAAGGAGAACTGGGTCGTCTACAGTTGGTTTGATATAGTTTTTGAAATGCTAAAGCCAGTCAAGGAACAATTGTGAATGTATAAATCCACTATCAGAACCTTCAGGAGCATCCTTGAATAGCTCTTGTTTCATTTGTTTTCTGGTGAAAATAATCGCAGGGGGTACATATAAGCCGACAGGATTCATACAACAAACTAGTTACCATCTAACCTCTCTCTGCAGAAGATATTTTACAAACTGACCGTTCGCCTTTGGGAGAAATTACTTTAGGAACTTTGTTTGGAACACAAGATATTCCACTCTCATCCATATTAAATGTGCGACGAGCACGAACATTATTTTCCTCAGACATGACTTTCAAATTATCAAAAAAATGCTGACTTTGTGCTTTGTTAAATTCAATAGCCCTACCAAGGCTGCACCTTTCTGGTGATCGGAGGGGCAGAAATCTTGTAGTCAGTGCCGACCTGCTACCTTTGTAATATTGTTGAATCTATGTGGAATATTGTTTAGGGTAGCATATTCAAAAGCCAAACTTATAAGTTGCTTCCTCATATTCCATAGAATCTTTTGTCCAGATCATTTAGATGGTTTGCCAATTCTTGCTCTTGAGCTGGTGTTAAAAACTGGCTTGATCATCTCCCAGTGACACTGGTACTGTTCCCTGCAACAATGATTACAAATAACGTCAGTTGACTGAGATAGTTGAACTACCGCAGAGACAGTTTCCAGCATGAGGTCTGCATCAATGAATGGCACTGTTGCTTGCTGGTTTAGTAGTTAGAGCACTGTAATCCAGGTACCCTGGTTCACATCCCCGCTGGTCAGGGTGTGGATATTAGAGTGACCAACCATGTGAAACTCATGAGAGATGGTGCCTGCTGGGAGGATATTAGTGTTGATTGCATTTTATTTAAGATACTTACAGCCTTAAGTAATTTCCTTAATGTAGATTCCTTTGTGCCCAAATCTGCAGCAACTTTTCTTGACTTTCTCAATTTGAAATCCTTTGTTTGCTTCGTTTAGCAATTCTTTTGTAAATATTAATTTCCTCTTTGATTTTCTCTTATACATGAATGGCATTTTGAAACAATTTAAATTTCCTCTTTACGAAACAGTAGTGTTCTGCTTCATACTCTTTTATTAAATTCACTTATTGTGAGTAAACGAAAACTAGTTCCAAAGAGAGTGCAGTAAGAACCTAAGAGTACGCACCCACACTCTTTTGGCCATTTGTTATGCACACTCTTACGTACCTCTCTTCTACTGAATGGTCCTGAGTTGAACAACACTATCGCCGGGAAGGATCTGATGTCAGCAATTTAGAATCTACATTTATAGAAAACCAACGACCTTGTACACTGACCACAAGGCCTTGACGTTTATCAACAATTGTAAACTCCTTCATGGAAAGCTAATGAGGTGGATTCTGCTACTTCAAGAGTATAACCTAGATATAAAATACATTCCAGGAAAAGATCAGGTAGTTGCGGATACATTGTCCCGCTACCCGCCTGAAGGAGCCGTCAAGAAGACAGTGGAGACAGAATTGTGCATAGGGACAATCAGGAAGGATACAATTAGTGAGACTGATAAGAAGACCCAGAATGAACTTCCTGCCTTTCTAAAACAGGACCGAAGACTAGTTAGGGTATCTGAGGGATTAGAACCGGCATAACTGAAGCCGGGTATTGCACGTTATCTAGTCCATAATGGCATCCTGTTTATAAATCAGACTTGGACCCTGAGATGATAGTGCCAGTAATTGAGAGTTGTCCCCGGGGGAAGGAACATGTGGGGGTAAAGGTATTGTTCCCTTTTTAAAACAAGGGAAAAAAACTTTTGGGGTAAATTTTATTGGTTTGGAAAATTATAAAACTTAAAGGGTTATAGTTGAAATTGGAAAAAAACGGGGTAAACGGGTAGGTAACCCTTTGGGACCTCCCTCAAAGGAGGGGGTTATAACTTTAAATACTTTGTCCTCAAAAAAATTTTTTTGGAAGGAAACGCCTTGGGGCCTCCCCAAGTTTATGGAATTTGTGAAGGATTTTGGAAACTTTTGGGGGAAAGGGGGGTTCATTTGGGGTTTTCTTTTGAACTTTTTAAAGGCCCACGGGGATAAATGGGAGGTATACCCCTTGTACCTCCCTGGGGCAACATGGTTAAATGGGGGAAAAAACGCCCTTTTGAAACCCCCGGGACAACACGGGTAAAATGGGGGGTTTTCCCCTTTGTCCTCCTGAGCAAAAAAACGGGATCATTGGGGTTTACCCCTGTCCCTTTTTTAAAGAAACACGGTATCACTGTGGGGGTATCCCCCCCCTTGTACCTCTCTGGGGAAACACTGGTATCATGTAAGGTATACCCCCCAAACCCCCCTCGGGGGAAGGCAAAGGGGGCCCTTTACCTTTCTGAGCACAGGGTTCACTGGGGGTATACTCCTTAACCCCCTGAAAAAACAGGTATCATTGTGAGGTATACTTTTTCCCTCCCGGGTAAACATTTGGTATCACTGTGAGGTATACATCCTTGACCTCCCTAAAACCCCTTATCACTGTGGGGTATACCCTTTCCCTCCCTAAAGAAAGAGCCTGGAAGTCAACAGAGAGTTGGGGGGGATTTTTGCATGATAGACTGCTTCAGGGCCTTACTTGGGCAAAACCCCCCAGATTACCCCCCACACATGAGGCACAGGTTTTTTAAATTTTAAATAAATTTTAAACCAATGAGGAGTTTGGAAGAGCTTCCGAATTTCACAAAGAAGAGAAAGGAAAATAAAAAAAGGAAGTTTACATCTTTTTAAAAAGGAAAAAAGAAGCGGGGGGAAAAAAAGAGGGTCATATCATGACAAGGAAAAAGAAGAAAAGATTATGAAGATAACCAGCTGGTATTGGTCAAGAACAATATTGGGTGGCAGGTGTAAACAAATAAAAAAATTATTTTTTTGAAAAAAGGGCTGTAATAAATAGGACAAAGGGGACCTTGAAAAAGATCCTGAAACATTGTAGACAAAAAAATTTCCCCAACGTAAGGGAAAAAAATCTTTTTAAAAAAAGGGAGGAGGAAAAAGCTCACAATAAAAGTGATTCGAGGATAAAAATTTTTTAAAAATCGGGGGGTTGCCTGATTTTTGGGCATTGTTAAGTGTAGGTTTCAGAAGAGCCACCTCTAGGTAACATGTTGGTCGTTTTCCTTTTGTAAGGCCCTGGAAAATTTTTAGTTTTGGGGCCCCCCGACCAAGATGATAAACAGCAAACGGCCCGATTTTGAATTTTTTTGGGTTTTCTGATGTTTTCAGGGGAAGTATGTGAGGGTTTTTAAAAATTTTAAAGGGAGTTTGGGGGTTTTTATGGTTTCAAAACTTTTTGATTGTTTTTTGGCCACATTTTTAGAGTGGGGGTGAAAAAAAATTTAAAAGGCAGAGATTGTGGGAAAAATCACTGCTGATGTCTTGTGGGAACAACGGGGAGTTGGGTTTAGGGGGGTTTTGGGGGTTTTAAAACCCTTTTTTTTTATCACTTTATTTAAGCAAAAGAAATTGGGGGGTTTTTTAAAGGATATTCAGGCAGATGTTGGAAAAATTGTTTTTCTTTTAAAATTTTTAAATAAAAAGGGAAATAGGGGACTGAGAGGTATGTTAAGGGCAGTGATAAACCAAAAATTTTAAAAAAAATTTTGGGGGAAATGCACTTGTGAAATTTTATCTTTCCCAAAAAAAGGGGAGAAATGGAAAAAAAAATTTAAATTTTTAAAAAAGATTTTTTAAATTTAAAGTGAACGGGAAAAAATTTAAAAGGGGAAAACTTCTTTTTTTTATGTTTTTGTCCCCCCAAAAAAAAAAAAAAAAAAAAATGATGCCAAAAAACCAAAGGGAAGCACTTTTGGGGTTGTGTAGGGGTTTTTAATACTTAAGGGAGTGTAATATAAACTTTTTTTTTTACACTAAATAAATAATAAAATAGCTTGTAAAAGGTGAGAGGTTGTTTTGGGGTTAAAAGCCCCCCCAAGAAAGGGGGAATAGTTTTAAACATTTACATTAATTATGTTAAAAAACCCGCGAAAAAAATATCCTTTTTTTGGGGTTTTTAAATCCTAAAAAATTTTGCAAATGTAGCAAAAGATCGGGTTTGGGTCGGTTAAACCCCAAACTTTCGGGCTGCCCCAAAATGTAAAGACAGAGGGGGTAGTCTCGGCCAGTTTTTAAGTTAGTTAAGTTTCTTGTCATTAAAAAGGGGTTTGTTCCGACACTTTCATCTTGATAAACTGTTTCAATAACTCGCAGAAAAAAAAAAACCAAGGACAAAGAATCCCGAAAGTAAGTCATAAAAATAAAAAAACCCCCGCCTCGGTGGCGTAGTTGACTAACACGCTAGTCGTTTTGAGCTCCCCGCCGAGGATGGGGAGATCGGGGTTTCGAATCTCAGTGGGGTTTAACGGGGGGTGGTTTTCCCTAAAGGTTTTCCACCTCTCCACGCAATTGGGGGTTCCTTCCTCAAAAAAAACCCCTTCCCCCAATTCCCCCCCCGTTACCCATAATTAGTAACTTAAAGCGTATAACCCAAAGGGGTAGTAAAAACCAGTGCAAAATTTAAATAATAATAATAAAAATTTCATACAAAATTTTATATTTTTTTTTAAAATAGTTTAAATGTAGATGAAAACAAAGGGTTTGTTTGTGCCAAGTGTAAAAAAAAATGAACTTTTTATGAAAAATTTTTTTCTTCAATTGTCTTTACTATTTTAAATAAATGTTTTCCCCAAAAACTTTTTAAAAAAATTTTCCGACATTCTCACTTGCCCCCTAATTCTCGGTTATTTTAAAAAACCCGTTCCTTGTTTCATGTCAGGGGAAACTGTCCAGCCTTTGGAAAAAATCGCAAATCATTGCGTTTTGAGAAGAGGATTTCTGGAGAGCCCCCCCCCCCGTCACCATTAAAAGGGCCCACGGGAGGAACTCAGAAAACCCTCAGGTGGGGAAACTGTGTGGAAGAGGCAGAGATAAAGGGGACCGTTTGTTGGAAAAAACCCCTAGACCCCCCCCCTTTTTACATCCACAGAAACCAGTGCCCCCAACACAAAAAAAAAATAACTGTGGTGTTTGTTTCACTTTCCACAAAAAAACCCTTTTTTTTTTTATTTAAAAAGGGCAGAAAAAAAAACCCATACTGAAATTTTTTATCCTTAATTAAAATTTTAAAAGGAAAAAACCCTTTAAATTTTTAAAACTTTAAAAAGTCCCTAATTTAAACAAAATGGGTGCAAAACCATATTGGTTGACGTTTTGCTTGTTTTTGGTTCCAATTTTTTAAAAGGGGGAAACAAAATGTCTAAAACTGGGGAAAAAAAAATTAAAAATTTTATTTATATTTTTAATTTTTTTGTTTTCCCCCCCCTCCACCCCCAATTTAAAAATTGCATAATTAAAGGGTGAAATTTTGCCATGTTTTGGGTTAATTTTGTGTTTAAAGTTGTTTCATTTTAATAGAAATGATTTCAACTATCACAAAGAAATTAAAAAATTTTTTGAAAGGGGCATCCTGAAACCTCTTTCCCCAATAACCCCAAAACAAACTTTTTGGACAAAGTTTTGGGTTTATGTTTAAAATGACCGTCAACCCCTGTAAAGCAAAGTGGAAAAAATTAAAGCCCCCACTGATAAAAACCCAAAAAAAAGATACAAAGCTACTGAATCATTTCAACTTGAGACCCACGTTTTTCTGGAATTGCAAATGAAACACTTTTTTGGTGAGATCAGCTGGGGAAAAACCCAACCCCCCATAAAAAAAAACTTTTTATGTGGGAGAAAAAATTACCCCCACTGGGGGAAATTTGGGGACCTAGATTTTTTTCCAAAAAATGTTGCCTCATTAAACAAACCAAAGCAACAAAATCACAAACTAGATTGATAACATGGAGTAAGGAAAAAAGGGGGAATTGAAATTCACAACTTTCCTCATACAAGCAAGATAGATTACCACTGAATAACCGTTTTTTTTTTTAAAAAAATGTGTAATGACTTTAATCAGCTACTGGCCAACAGGGCGGGGATTTTTTGCACACACTCTTTTAAAGGAAGCCTTTTTTCCCCCACTGATCTCGTAAAGCTTGAAAAAATTTCCATTTTTTGAAAGATACAAAAAATTTTTTGGGGCTGAGATTGCAGCGAGGATTCTATCCCTTTTGGACCCTTTTAAAAATCCGAGGAAAGAATTTTTCATCGCCCGGGCATTTTTTTAGGCTATCTTGAAAAAAAAAACAAAAAACAGACCCCCAAAACTTTGGCTAAAACCCAAAAGTTCTATTTGGGGGGCCTTTTGCAGAAAAGGTAAACCCCCACAATCCCCACGCATTGCTTTTGTTTTTTCTCAACCACCACAAAAGTGACCCAAAGGTTTAAAAAAAAAACAGGGCCCCCAAATTTTCCTTTTTATCAAGGGGTTAAAAAAGGGCAAGTCAACTTTTGAAAACGTCTTTTTAGGTCAAAAGGGGGGGTTGGAAAAGGGGCCTTTTCTTTGTGCCAAAAGTGTTGTGCCAAAAAAGATGGTGTCGTCTTTTTGAACTTGAGGAAAAGGGAATTTTTTTCTGTTATGTTACACAATGTGAAAAAAACCCCGCCACACGCTTCAAAATGCTCATTTCAGGTTTTTGGCAGCCCTTTTTTTTAAAAGGGGCCCCCAAAAAAATTTTTTTTAAAATTTGGTTTTCCCGGGCTATATTAGTTTGAAACTTCTGCGCCCCCGAAAAAAATGCGTCACACCCATGAATACGAGGGGTTTTTACTCGCCACCCCCAACCCCCTTTTTGAGACAGCCCCTTTTTCTTTGAGTAGCAAAAAATAAAAAAAGGGTTTCCATCCCCCTCGGGGGTTTCAGCTTTCTGATAGTGTTTTGTTGAAATAAAAACCCACTCTGTACAAAAAAAATTTTCAAAAGGGGAAAAAATTGTTTTCTTTGTACACTTTTTTTAAAACCCTTCAATAGAAATATTTTTTTGGGGGAAAAAAAAAATTAAAAATATTCTTTTTTTTTAAAAATTTTCCAAAACCCCTCAATTTGGGGTTTAATCATTTTAGGAAACGTCTCATAATCTAAGTTTGCAAAGAAAAAACCCTTCCCTCTCCAATTTTTTTTTTTGTTATCAGATTTTTTAAAAAATTTAAATTTTTAAAAGTGTATTTTGAAGCATATTTAATTTTTTTTTTAAA
This sequence comes from Timema cristinae, assembly GCA_039000515.1. Classification (NCBI taxonomy): domain Eukaryota; kingdom Metazoa; phylum Arthropoda; class Insecta; order Phasmatodea; family Timematidae; genus Timema; species Timema cristinae. The sequence continues at coordinate 9,553 of JBCFYV010000503.1, read as the reverse complement.
AGAAGTACAAAAAGGGATTTGACCCCCCTTTAAAAAAACATAATATCCTTAAAAATAATTTTTAAAAAGGGATTTATTAAAAACGCTAGGCCCACTTTTAAATTTTTTTTTTTTATATTTTGATTTTTTAAAAAAATTAAAAAATTTAAGGGGTTTTTGGCAAAAAAATTACACGTTTAAAAATATGCTTTAAGGGAACAAATTTTTTATTTGCATTTGAAAAATTTTTTGGGGGTATTTAGTTTTTTAAAAAAAGTTGCAAAAAAAAAAAAATAAATATACTACTGAAATTTTAAATTTTCAAAAAAGTATTTAAAAATTTAACAAAAAATTAAAAATTGAAAATTTTGGGTTTAAAAATCGGAAAACCGAGTTTGGGTTTAAGCATGTACCAAGGGGTGCTTTAAAATGGAATTGCGGGACAACGGTTTTACTTCTATGATTAACTTTGGAAAAATTTTTTTTGGGCCCAAAAATTTTTGGGGAAAAAAGCTGGAAATGGTTTCCTTAAAAAACTAAAAAAAATTGTCCTACATGATGCACCAAACAATAATAGTGTTTATTTCAGTTACGAACCCCCGTGAATGGCGTGTTGTGGCACTCCCCCTAAAAACCTTTTGGACGCATGGTTTTACGTGTTGTCAATTAAAACTTATTTTCGCAAGAGAAAAACACTACATCGACCACAGGGACAGTAGAAACCTTTCAAAAATTTTTCTGTTTCATCAGCTCCCCATTTTTTTTTTTTTTTTCGAAAATTTTTCAAAATTGGGGGGCCGGCCCCCGAAAGTATGGGAAACTTTTGAGACCCCCCTTTTTTCCCAAAAAAAGCCCCAAAAATACCAAAAGCAACTTGAGCAGTGGGGCTGTTTGGCAGTTCCGGGAAAAATCTTTAAAACCGGGTACATAAAATAGCTGAAACTTATTAACCCCCTTTTTTTGAGAAATGAATTTAAAGGAGTTACAAGGGGAAAAACAGTGTAATTTTTTTAAAAACAAAAAAACCCGTTAAAATAAAATTAAAAAGCTCATAATTTTATTAATATTAGACTAGGGGGGCCCAAAGGGGGAAAACTAAAAAATTAAAAAACCTCCTTTAGCACCAATATTTGGACTTGCAATAATTAAAGTTTTCCCAAGGGAAAAAATAAGAAAATTTTAAAATTTTTTAAAAAAGTTCCCAGCCCCCCGGCTAGTAATCTGCCAATGATTAACAAAGACATGTGTTTATAAAAAGGGCATTAGAAATATTTTACAACAACAATAAGTTGATTTCGCCCCTTAAAAATTTTTTAATTTTTACAGCTTTTAAAAAAAGTGTCCTGCCAACCCAAAGAATCCCAAAGAGATTGAGATAAAGTATTATACAAACAAGGCCTTTTACCCTTTTTCCCTTTTTAAAAACTTGGGGGTCCGGGGAAAAAAGTTACGAGCAAATTAAGACACTAAGTGTTCGTTTTTCCCCCAAAACTAAAAAAGTTTTTGCTGCAATCAAAGTTCTTTTTCCCCCCCAAATTTGGGTTTTCTCCAACAACGATGCCAAAAATTTTAATCAGAAAGTGGGCAAGGGGCCCCTTTTAAAAAGTAGTCGCCTGGCGGGGGAAAAAGAAAACATTTTCATTTTTTCCCAAAAATTTTTTTTCCCCCAAAAAAATTAAAAAAATTTTAAACACGGTTGCAATTAACCACGTTATACCAAAAAACCCCAAAACCCCCCAAATTTAAAAAATTTTAAAAAATAAGAAAAAAACCCAAAAAAATTTTTAAAGATTCCCCCCACATTTACCCCCAAAGAATTTTTAAGGAAAGAATTAAGTCTCAGCTTGATTTGCCGCCTCACTTTTTTGTGCCTTTTATGCAATGAGTGCCCTGTCTACAAAAAAACCGCCATATTTTGGGAAGCTCCCCCCTCACATGTTCTCAAAAAAAAAAGGGGAGGGAAGGGGGCAGACCTCGGGAAACCCGTGGGGAAAAATTTTTTAAGCTTTGTTGCATGAAACAACAGAACATAAATCTCGGACAATCAGGGGGGAAGTAACAACTAGGAAAAACCGCGCTGATCCGCCTCCCCATCTCAGCCCGTAGATCCCCAAAAAAAATTGGGGCCCCCCGACCCCCCCCGGGGGACATCCTTTTGTAATTTTTTTCTTTTTTAAATTTTACCTTTTCAGGTTTTTTCTCTCCCCCCCGTAGTCCATTTAAAACCCTTAGAAATTCCCAGACATCTAATTTCTTTCGCCTCCAATAGCGCCCCGGGCCCCCCCCAATTTGGGGGAAAAGCTCCTACAAAACCTGGCCTCGTCCTCCGTTAAAACCCCCCCCCTTTCCCCCTTTTTTTATGAAGGGCCCCCCCGCCTCTCAAAACTATTGCACACGATCTTTTTTTGCAATTTCCCACATACATTTTTAAAAAACATTGGTCTTTACATTTCGGGGGTTGAGGATCCTTTCCCCCTCCTTTCTCAGGATAAATACCTCCTTTGCTTCCAAAATATTTGTACCGGGGCCCGGGGCAAAAGCATTTATTCATCAATCTAATTTAAAAAGGGCCCAAAACCGCTTGTACCTTGAAAAGGGGGTCCCCCCTGACCCCCCGGGCCAGGTTTTTCTTTTTTCTTTTTAATTTTTACCACAAGCTTAATACCCCCTTTTTCCCCCGGTTTCTGGATCTGTCCCCTCATAATCGTAAGACAAGAAAGTTTGGGGTTTTTTGGGTGCAGGTGGCCCCCGTACTGGATTAATCCACTAGCAGGTGTCCCATTTTACAGGGTGTAACCCCTAGCAGGTGTCCCCTGACATGGATTTTCCAAAAGCGGGGGTTTCCCCCCTTCATGGTGTACTCCACAGCGGTGCCCCCCCCTTTCAGGGAAATTACCCATTTCAGGTGCCCATGTACAGGTGTCTGCACTAGCGGGTTTTGCCCCTGTACATGGATGTACCCAAAAGCAGGTGCCCCCTTACAGGGGTTCCCCCACTACAGGTTCCCAGTCATGGATGTTACTCCAACAGCGGGTTTGCCCCCAAATGAAATGGTTTTGATCCCTGCAGGTGCCCATGAAACATGGATGTACCCAAAGCAGGTGCCCCCTTCTGGTTTAAAACCCCAACAGCGGGGCCCCCTTTTTCAGGTTTAAACCCCACAGCAGGTGTCCCATTTACAGGATTATCAAACGGGGCCCAGCAGGCCCCAAAAGGGTTCCCCTGGATGTACCCACAGGGGGGTTTTCCCCTTACTGGATTTACCCCCCAAAGGGGTTTCTTTTCCAAAAATTTTGTACATGGATTACCCCAAACACAGGGTCCCAGTCCCTTGGGGATATACCCAAAGCATTCCCATGTACAGGGAAAATTTTTCTCCCTGCGGGGTTTTTCCCTTTTTACATGGATATACCCACTAGCAGGGGTCCCATGTAAAAGGGAAATGTAAACCAAAATTAGCGGGGGTGCCCCCTTAAAGGATGTACTCCACTAGCAAAGGGGTCCCTTACGGTTTTACCCCAAAATGCGGGGGTTTTCCTGTACAGGATGACTCCAACACATGTCCCATGTACAGGGGTTACTCCAAAGCAGGTGCCCCCTGTACATGGATAAACCCAAAAGCAGGTGCCCCAAGTACTGATTCCCCACTAGCAGGTTTTTCCCTTTGTACAGGGATAAAATCCCAAGCGGTGTCCCATGTACAGGGAAAATTTCCCCCAAAAGCAGGTGCCCAAATTTTTTTCCCCTGGGGAAAAATTTCCACTAGCAGGGGCCCCTTGACAGGGGTGTCCCTTCCCAAAAGGGGGGGGTTCCCCCTGGACATGGATTACTCCACAGCGGGTTTTTCCCCCGGTACATGGATGTACCCCCACTTAGCAGGTTTTTCCCCTTTATTACATGGTTTTACTCCACAGCGGGTTTTTCCCCTGTAAAAGGATTACCCGCTAGCAGGTGTCCATGTCCCCTGGATTACTCCATTTAGCGGGGACCCCCTGTAATGGATGTACCCCAAATAGCAGGTTCCCATGTCATGGTTTAAACCCAAAACAGGGGTCCCTGTACATGGATTACTCCAAAGCAGGTTTTCCCTTACAGGGGTGTCCCAAAAGCAGGGGTCCATGTACTGGTTTTTATCCCCCCAAAACAGAGGGGTCCCTTTTTTAATGGATTCCCAACCAGGGGCCCCCTGTACATGGGTGTAAAAACACGGGTTTGCCCCTGTACAGGATAACCCATTTGCGGTGCCCCCGTACATGGATGTACTCCAAAAAAGGGGGTTTTTAATGTACATGGATTTTCCCCAGCAGGTGTCCCTTTAAAATGGATATATTTCCACTAGCAGGTGTCCCATGTACTGGATTACCCCAAAACAGTGTTTAAAATTTTTCCCCGGGGGATTCCCTTTTTCCCCTAGGGGTTTAAAGGTTTTCCCCCCGGGGGCCCTGTAATTTATTTCCCCCTAGCAGGTGCCCATAAACATGGATATACCCACGCAGGGTCCATGTACAGGAATATTCCACAGCAGGTGTCCCTGTACGGGTGTACCCCAAACAGCAGGTTTTTTGGGTTTCCCAATCCCCTTTCATGGATATCCCAAATGAGGGGCCCATGTACATGGATATACCCACGCGGGTTTGCCCCTGTCCCGGAAATTTTACCCCAAAAAAGCGGGTTTTCCCCTTTTACAGGGTTACTCCCCAGGGTTTCCCCTTTGTAAGGTATACTCCACTCTCCCCCCTGTAATGGATTTTTCCAACAGCGGGTTTGTCCCATTTTCAGGATTTACCCCAAACAGCGGGTTTTTACTTTTCCCAAAAGGTTCCCCGGAATATTCTCCATGCAGGTGCCCTTGTACGGGATAACCCCACTGGGCGGGTTTTTCCCATTTTTTTACCCCCGGATTTTTTTTCCAAAACGGGGTTTATTTGGGTTTTCCCCTTTTTTACAGGGGGTGTCCCCCAAAAAAGCAGGGGCCCCTGTACGGAATACCATACGGGGGTTTCCCCCTTTTTACAGGGGTATACCCACTAGCAGGGGTCCCATGTACATGGTTTCTCCAAAAGCAGGTGTCCTTTATGTAAGGGTTTATACTCCCCTACGGGTGCCCCCTTTTAAAAGGGGGTAACTCCCCCTAGAGGTGTCCCATGTACATGGATAAAAAATTCCAAGACGGGGGCCCCAATTTTTTACATGGATTTTTACTAAAAAGGGCGGGTGTTATGAAGGGGTTATCCACTACAGGGTCCCAGTACAGGAATACCCACACAGGGGCCCCCTGACATGGTTTATACTCCAAAAGCGGGTCCATGTAAAAGGTTTATACCCCAAACAGCGGGTTTGCCCCATGTCCCCGGATTTTCCCCCCTAGCAGGTTTTTCCCCCTTTAAAATTTGGTATCCCCAAACAGCAGGGCCCCCTGACATGGATGTGCCCCCAACTGCAGGTTTTCCCCATGTAATGGTTTATACTCCACTACGGGGCCCCCATGAAATGGATATACCCCCCTACAGGGCCCCAGGACGGGTTACAAAAACCCGCGGGTTTGTTCCATGTACTGGTATACTCCACTAGCAGGTGTCCCTGTACAGGGTTTGTGTTACTCCACTACAGGGGCCCCCTTACATGGTTATTTTCCCCGCGGCCCCCGGTGCCCCAAAATTTTTAAACAGGGAAAATTTTTCCCCCCAGCAGGGGTCCCATGTACATGGATTACTCAAAAAGCAGGGGGGTCCCAGTACAGGGAATACTCACTGGGGTGTCCCTTTACGGGGTGCCCCAAAACAGCAGAGGAAAAAGTAAATCTGCAAATAACTGTAACAAAAATTAAAAAATTTTTTTAAATTTTATACAGAAAATTTCACAATATGACTTTTATTTTTTCATATCGTCATTAATATTTTTTTAAAATGTTATAATGTGAAAAAAACAATAAACCGGGGGTTTCAAAATTTTTTTTTAAATGAAAAAAAAAAAAATTTGTGAAAACTTTTATTTCTTTTAAACACTTGGATTTTTATAAAGTATTAACTATTTTTTAGAAAAATTTTTATTATAAATTTCGACCCCCTTTTTCCCCCCGTTTGATTTTTTGGCCCCCAAAAGAAAGCAAAAACGCAACTCATGGTTTTGGAACCATTTTTTTTAAAATTTGGGGGGCCCTTTTGAGTTAAAAATTTTAAATTTCCTAAACCAAAATTTCTAATTCAGAAAAAAAAATTTAAACCCCAAAAAAATGTGATAATTGCAGCATTAAAGTGCAACTATTGTAAGGGAGCTACAAGTTAAAGCTATTTCAAATGGGGAAACACCCCCCCAAACCCCCTTGATGAACCCCAAACACCATGACCACGACATTTGGAAAACTTTTAAAAAACTTTTTGAACGTTGCGTTTAACTCTGCTTTCCATGGTCAGTCATAGCCCCCGGGCTTGGATTTTGAATAGGGGATCTAAAAACCCCCCCCCTTACTGACGTTTTGGGATTCGACCCATTTACCCGGGGGCATACCCCCGCCCCTTTGAGGAAAATTGTGAACTTGCCTTTAGATATTTGCAAAAAGGTCACAGGGAAATGGTTTCCCGGACCTACAATCGGGGGCGAGTCCCAGTTTTATTTAAATTTGGGGAACGTATTTTAAAAAATTTTTTCCCCCCTGGCTCGGCTGTGCGGGCCTTGGTGTATCGAAAAGTTTTTAAAACCCCGTCTCCTTTTGCTACTGAAGGAAATAGCTGCCCCGTCGGGCTCATGCCCCCCCACCTGAGGAGGGTGGATATAATGAGTCCGTGCCCGTTTTAAAGGGGGTAACCAGTTGGGTTTATCAATTGTTTTGGGTATGTATTTTTTGGGGATAAATTAGGTTGTTTGGGTTTAAAAAATTTAAATTTAAAAAAGGGGGGCCCCCCCCTATTTTTCTAACATAATTAGGTAAGAAATTATAATTTTTTGGGTGTTTCAAATTCTAACACCGGGGATTTGTAAAAAAAACTAGTGGCTTTGTGCGCACTCGTTAAAAAAAAAGGGGAAAAATAACGGGGCCCTTTTTTGGTGCAAGACTTGGAACTTTGTGCTATCTGCAGGAAGATATCTCCTTTGGAAAAGTCCCCAAATCGGGTTTTGACCCAACGGATGAACTTATAGAGAGCCGTTTTTGGGCTTATTTTTAATTTTTGTTTTTTGTATATTGGGTATAATATGTCTTTTTTTGGGTTCTCGGGAGAGGCTTCCTCTTCTCCTCCCCGGGGGGAAGTAGGTGATTTTTTGACAAAGGGGGTTGCGGGGGGAAAGGGGGGGGTTTGGACAGTGGAAAGAGGGGGGGTTAGGACAATATTTTTCCCTTCGTAACATAAAAAATTTTATTAGCTTTTTTGGGAATATGTGTCACCCCGGGGGGGGGGGGGGCCACTCCCCAAACCTGCCCTGGGTGGGGAAAAGAAACTGCGCTAATACCCCACTGCGCCTGGCCTTGTCCAATGGGAGAAAAGGGGAGCTTCCTTGGGGGGTGAGCAGTGAGAGACAGGGGCCCCCAATCGAGCCAATAGATAAAGGGCTCTCTTTGGCACTGAGTCCCGAGAAATCGTCACAACGGGTTGGTGGATTCTGTGAAAGTGCGGAGGGGAGACGCTTTGGGCCCAACAGTGAGGGGCCCGCACTCTACTATTCCTTTTCCCGGGGCTTTTACTTGTTTTTTCTGGCAAGGGGCCTCTTCACATGGAGGTGGTGAACTTCGGCGCCAATGTTTAGACGAGTGCCATTACCACTTTAAGAAACTCGTTTGCAGTTTATTTGTTTGGGAGCGAGGAAACCCCAAAAATGGGGGGTTTACACCAGGGATCAACTGAATGGTCCCCGGGGGTGCTGATGAAGAGGGAGGGGAAAAATATCTGGGAAACCTGGAGGCACCTTCAGAAGCAAAGGGGAAAAACGCTCCCAACAGGGGGGGAGGATATGAACCCCGGATGAGTGGGGGAGACTGTTTTAAAAAAATATTTAAATTTTAATAAGATTAAACTATATAGACACACCCACCCAAAAAAAATCCTGTAGGGTTTAACAATTCACTGGGCCTATTGATACTTCATAATTCTAACATATTGGTAAACTATTTAATCCCTTTTGACCTAAAATAATTTTTAATAATTTTTCCTAATCTTAAAAATTTTCAATCAAAAAAATGTTTTTATTTTAAAAGAGTCTTTTATTTATAGATGTGGGGTTTGATATTATTTTAAAATTGACATGGGGAATTATAAAAAAGGTTTTAACCCTTTTCTAAATTAATTCCAATTTTGTTATAGAAAAGGTTTTCGTTTTTGGTTTTTAATCATCTTCCTCCCAATTTTGTAGCCGGTCATTTTAGTTGCATACCTCCATTTCCTTTTTTTCCCCCCAAACTTCTTCACTCCCCCTTTCACACTCCCTCTTACTGCCATGATCCAACTGGGGGTTTTTGGGGGCTAAAGAGTGACTGAGTATTGTCCACCCGTTAAAAATTTTTTATGTAGGTTATTTTCTTTTTGTTTAGCTTGAAAAAACCCCCATGAGTCCCAAATGACTCTGGACTCTAAGAGAGTGACTCGAGTATTGTCCACCATGATATATTTCCCCTTAAAAATTGGTTGTTGTTCTGTTGTCACTTGGAGACCGCCATGAGTCAACTGACTCTGGACTCTAAGAGAGTGACTCGAGTATTGTCCACCATGATATTTTTTCCTTTATGTAGGTTGTTGTTCTGTTGGCAGATTGAAGACCGCCATGAGTCAAAAAGATCTGGGGCTCTAAGAGGTGACTGAGTATTGCCCACCCCCTTTTTTTCCAAACGCTCTACATCCGTCTGAGACCAGACTCGTGGTGGCCCCCGGGGGGGGGGAGGACAAATAGGTAAGTTAGCTCACTTGGACCAAATGTTCAACATGTGTCAGATTTAACTTATGATGCAACAAACTTAAAACAAAAAAAAATCTTTTGGAAAATCTTTATAAAAAGGGATATTTTTTAAAATTAAATTTAAATTTTTTTTTTATAAAGTTATTCTTTGTAGGGTTTTTCCCCCAAAAAAAAATAGAGCAAACTTAAAAAACCACAAAAAAAAAGCCCATACCCTTTTAAATTTTCAACTTTTCTAAAAGTATTATTTACGTCAAAAAAAAACAAAAAACCCCAAAAAATTTCACCAAAATTTTGCTTACTAAAAAATTTAAATTGAAAAAAAAAAAAAGGTATTCAAATTTAAAGGGGTTATTTTTTTAAATTTTCAGCTAAAGAAATTTGTGTTTTAATTTTAGTAGCTACGTTTTCCCGTGAGGCGATTGGACGGGTAGTTTGCTTCAAATCCCGGTTTAGAAAGCACTGATTCAGATTATTTATTTGGGGGGAAAAAAACCCCCCTTTAAAAATGATTTTGGTGGCTCGGAACCAATTATAATTTTCAGGATTGTTTCTTAACAAAAACCCAAAACCCCCAAACCCGTAATTTTTAAAACTTAACTGAATGCTAAATGGATTGTAAAAAAGAATTTTTTAAAATTGTATTATATATAGGAATGGGGGCCCCCCGAATCTTCAAACCCCTGAATCC